>JASDQU010754405.1:53561-72612 GCA_032191745.1 Picea mariana | reverse complement strand
ATATTAGATAACAATAGCATAATACAAGATCACTGAGAAATACACAATCACAATAGACACAGCATTTATCCTTGGAAACCCTCTAGGGGAAGAAAACCCCACAAAAATTCCTTAATATAGATAGCCAATACAATGCCAAGAGATCTCTTAAACTAATACAGAAAGTCCTCTCCCATATATGTGCCACTCTCTCTCCTTCTTCTCTAACTGCAAATCCGAAACTTGTCTTACGAAATGAGCAACTGAGTTGTGTGTCTAAGTGAGGCGCTAGCCTCCTTATTTATATTAGACTGGCACGTGTGAAGTGTCTCTTCACTGGCAGGGCCGACTTCTCCAACTGGGTGGTTACAACCACCTTTAATATATTCTAGGGCCTCTTTAATATCTATTGGGGCCGACTTCTTATTCTGCCTATTATAATTATCATTTGACCAATCCGCAAAAGGGGATTTGGTCCTATTACAATAGCCAACATGATCAATCCACAATGGGGATTGATCCAATGAATAATATATCAAATAATAATAAGAATACTCTTTGCAGTTACATTATTTCAACAGTTTCCATCCCAAAACTAAAGCGAGGGATATGATGGTCCTGATGGAGGTATACCTTGCAACAGGTGTGAATGTTTCATCATAGTCAATACCTTCCTTTTGATAAAAACCACGAGCCACAAATCTCGCTTTGTATTTCTCAATACTTCCATCAACTGCATGCTTGATTTTGAACAACCACTTGGAAGAACCACAGATTTTCCTTCCGGTCTTGGTATTACTTCCCATACATCACTTTTCATGATGGATTGATATTCTTCCACCATGGCATCTTTCCATACTTGCTGCATAGCAGCATCCTCATAGTTGGTGGGCTCTGCATCGCTAATCTTAGCCATAAGAGCCACATAACCTGAAAATCTTTGAGGTCTATTACTTTCTCTGAAAGTACCTGAAGGAGTTGCATGTTTTTCTGCCTCTCGCAGAATTTCTCTACACCAAACAGGCTTCCTCTTCGCAGGAGGTACCTCCATAGATCTCTTTATCTGTTCTACTGGATCCATAGTATCAACTTGATCCAATGGCTCTTCAGGTTCCTACATCTTTGTATCTTGTTGTGATTCTTTAGAATGCTTGAATGCAGCTTCTTCATGAAAAGTTACATCCCTGCTTACCTCGATAAATCTTTGGCCTAGAACATAGATTTTGTATGCCTTGGATGTTTCACTGTATCCAAAAAAGATTCCTTTCTTTCCAGAAGGCTCCATCTTAGTTCTTCTCTCTTTTGGTATATGAATGAAAACTGGACATCCGAAAATCCTCAGGTGTCCCACTTCTAGATTTTCGCCAGTGAACGCTTCTTCTGGAGCCTTTTCTCCCAGAATAGCATGAGGACTTCTATTCTGAATATAAACTGCAGTGTTTGTGACTTTTGGCCAAAGTGATGAGGGAAGATCCTGATCACACATCATGGCTTTAGCTGCTTCACAGATTGTTCTGTTCTTTCTCTCAACAATCCAATTTTGTTGAGGGTTATACGTCACAGTTAGTTGTCTCTTGATTCCTACTTCTTTACAGAAGTCATCAAATTCTCCACCATTGTCAGTCCTCAAAGTACATATATGTTTTTCAGTCTGATTTTCAATCAATGCTCTGAATTCCAGAAATTTACTAAAAGTTTCATTCTTTGCTTTTAGAAAATAGATCCAAGTTTTTCTAGAGAAGTCATCTATGAAAATCACATAATAAAGACATCCATTCAAGGAAGGAGATGACATAGGTCCACATACGTCTGAATGAATCAAATCCAAAATCCCTTTAGACCTTCAGTTACTGTTAGGAAAGGATTTCTTTATGTTTTTACCAAGAACACAACCTTTACAGATACCATCATGATCAAACTGAAAGGTAGGCATTCCTCTTACCATTTTCTAAAGTTCGGGGAGTGTTTTGAAGTGAAGATGTCCAAACCTTCTATGCCACAACTTAGATGAACTAACTGAAGCATGAACCAAAGCTTGGATATGTCCTGGAAGTTTGTAAAGGCTTCCCTCTCTAACTCCAATTACAATTGATGAACTTAGTTCTTGATTCTTCGACCATAAGAGAGCTTTCTTGTCCATAAATATTACCCTATAACCTTTATCTTCCATTACTGTAACAGAGATAAGGTTCTTCTTTAAACCAGGAACATACAAAATTTCTTCAATGTGTAGCTCACCTCCAGATTCAAGCTGAAAAGAAGTTGAGCCAAGTCCTTTGATTGTATAGCTGGTATTATCTCCAAGTTCTACTTGAGCAGAGAACTTCTTCTCCTTGAAGTTCGCAAGGACTTCTTTATTTCCAATCATATGCTTGGAAGCTCCACTATCTATCAACCAGGATTCAGCACCATTTGTAAGAGAACCAGAGAGTGTTGAAATAAGATAGTATTCTCTCTTGGTCTCTTGATTACTGGAAGCCTCTTTTGTCTTTGTTCTTCGAGACTCATCTTCTACAACAATAGAAGCACGATATTTGCCTTTGTTCCCTTTTCTGATCTTTGGGAAATATCTAGCAAAGTGCCCCTTTCGCTAACAATTGAAGCACTTTACTTTTGACATATCAAACTCTTTCCCTTTGAAGCTATTTTTACTTTTCTCCTTCTGAGGAGTAAATCTTCTCCCTTTCCTTGTCCTTGCTGCTAGAGCAAGGTTATGTTCCTTTGAAGTACCATTTCTACTCTGAATTCTCCCTTCTTGCATACAATCATGCTACATCCTTTCAAAGTCTGGCTGGTTTTCATGAGCATTTATCTCGGCCAGAAATGTCTCCCAAGAAGATGGAAGACCATCCACCGCAGTCTTGATGAGATCATCATCATCTATCGTTATACCAATAACTAGTAGTCGATCCCTTAACTGAGAGATCTTTGTGAAGAATGAAGCTATAAAGTCATCCATCTCCATCTTGAGGGTTCGAAGCTTATTCTTTAGAACCCTCTTCTGACTGGGTGCCTTCTTCTCATACAGATTGAATAGAGTGTCAAAACACTCCTTTGTTGTCTTCAGAGGTGCTATAATAGGCATGATATTATCTTTGACCGAATCAAATATAATTCTCTTTGCCCTTGCCTGATTCTTCTTGAAGGTTGTCCTTCCTGCATTGGAGGTGAGCTCTTCTATTGTGTTGGTCACAAAGTTGTCCAAGTCATATTCTTCCAGAATATTTAGGACTCTAGCTTTCCAAACATTAAAATTTGAAGCCCCTTCAATTTTATCCTCAGATCTTATAGAAATGGAAGACATCTCTGCAATACTGTGCTTGAATAAGTCCTAAGGATCTGCGTAGGCTCTTAGCAGACTGCAGAACTGAGCTCTTTCATGCCCTAGAGCTCTGATACCATGTTAATTTTCAAGCATAAACAAAGATAGAAGATAACAGTAGTATTCTTTGCCTCTTTAAATGATAAACAGAAACATAAGAATCATAGAAAGATCACTCATTTGCTGAGACACAAATATTTATCCTGGGAAACCCTCAAGGGGAAGAAAACCCAGCAAACTTCTGTGATATATTGATCATTCAATCAAGTACAATAAATTTACAAGGCAATAGCACTAAGTCTCTATTACAAATCTGCCCTCAAACCTATAGCTCTTGCTATCCCAAAAAAAAATGCTCTTAAGGCTGACTCAAATCTACCCTTTAGTTGTTGTCTAGAACAACCTTTAATTGTTGTCCAAAACAGAAATATCAGCAGCTACAAAAGTGCCTCTGTTGCTGCTCAGAGTGTAGAAATCAGTTGCTACAGAAGTGCCTCTATTGTTCACTTGCTTCCTCAGAAAATACTAAGCTCCTCCTTCACAAAATACTAAGTTGCTCAGAATATGTCGAGGCTAATCCCTCAGAATGGCTTAGCTGCTGCTCAGAATATGTCTAGGCTGCTCCCTCAGAATGGCTTAGCTGTTACTCAGAATATGTCTAGGTTTCTCCCTCATAATGGCTTAGCTACTGCCCCAGAACTGTGATAATCTCCTTCTATTTGTTGCCGCAAAACTGTGTTAACCTCCTCCAGAAATACACTTCCTAGCTGCTACTCAGAACTGATATATAAACTTGATATATCAAACTGATATGAAAAACTGATGTCTAGAAGAGGTTGCCTCCCTCTCTTTATATAGCAAGGAGACTAGGATAGGAGTCTTGAGGTTAGGGTCACCTTTTAGGTTAGGATAGATGCTAGGATAGGTGCTAGAAAAGGAGGTCGACTTAGCTAGGTGACCGACTTACTTTTAGAGGAGGGTTGTTTAGGAAGGGACAGTTGGCAAGGGGGCAGCTTGATGACAGCTAGAAAGGGAGCAGCTTAATGGCAGCTGGAAAGGGGGCAGCTTGAAGAGATGCTAGAGGAATATCCTCTACAGCTGCTCTAAATTTTAACAGGGACCACTCAAGTCAACTTAAGATTAAATCACAGCCATTGGATGTGACTTAAGTTGCCTCAATGAGTGATTAAGTCCCCACTGTTAGATTAAGATCTTGATGAGATGATCCTAGGACCAGGATTGCATGAGAGAAAAGGCTAGGGTTACAAATAACCTAGCAAGTCTCATTATCTTATTTACCTCAAGGAGAAAAGCAAGTCGACTAGTTGAGTGGGCGCTTCCAAGGGAGGTCGAGGACCAGGACAGAAAAAGTCTGCAAAAGGGGTCGAGCTAGGGTCTAAGTCTGCTAAAGAGGGTCGAGTTAGGGCCAACATCCAATCCAGTTAAAGAGTAGAGGTCGAGTAGGGTCTTGACAATGACAAAGAGGCCAAGATAGGGCCATTAATCCACTGAACCAGAAAACAAGTAACAAACATAAAGTGAAGAAGAAGAATCTGTATAGTACAGAATCTGGATATCGTACGGATTGTACCTTCACCCCGCAGAGAAAAGAAACAGTACCCAGGTCAAAGATTAACATATAAATTGTGTTCATTGGTGTTTTGTAAAGAAACTAGGGAAAATCGGGTTGTGTTGTAGCCAAAGTTTTGTTGTAAGGACACACTGAGTACTACCAGCAAGCGTATGGACCCATACAGGTCGGACGGTCCATATAAACCCAGGTTGGGCGAAATCTCTATATGCACAGGGCTAACATGAATAAAATTTCTATATTTTGATGTTATATACAGAATTTGCATTGTGTTGTGTGGTTGTCCCAAATGTTATGAAATTGTTGTAGCTTAAGATTTGATAACTAATTAAATTTATCAGTTATATTTCTTCAGAGAGCACCCTAGAAAAGTTTCGCTCTACTTCTTTTCTTGTCTTGGATACCTGTGCTCACTTTTGGAGAAGGGATATCTTGTGGATGCTTTTCATTTTTGGATGGATGAATGTTGAAAACTAGGGTTTCTCTTTGCATAGCGACTTGGATAGGTAAGTGATATTCTTCAAGTTGATATTTTTGTTCACGGTATAATGTGATAATTGCTATCTAGTTGCATGTTACTTTATTCTAGTGAAACCCTAGGAAGGAAACATAAGGGCTTCTTTCCTTCTATGTTTTTATTTGTCCAAGTGTGTGAAAGCATTTAGAGAGCTAGTCTCTAGCTAGATTCAAAGACCTAAGGCCTAGAGGGGTTGCACCTAGGGTTTTGACTTTAGTCCATTTGATTCTTGAACTAGACATTCCAGAAGAAAGAAAACAGCACCTAGGTTCCAAGAGGGTTTGCACCCTAGGGATTGTTTTTTTGTAGGTTTTGATCCTAAGCTCCAAGAGGGGTTGCACCTTAGGGTTCAAAGCTTCATTCTTCTTGAATATCTAATTCATCTTTCAAAGTGTTGCTTGACTCTATTGCCCAAAGAAGTAGACGGCACTAGTCTTATTGTGATGCTTTATACTTGCAACAACTCTCAAAATCCTCACTTAAACTAGCTTTATGACACCATTGGCTTGTTAATGATACCTCAACGCTTGGCATTTTCATTGGATAGCTTGCTGCTGTCATAAAGTGAATGCTACAGCCATTAGCACTGCAATTTATTGCTGATAATTAGTTAATATTGTGGCTAAAACAGCTCAGAATTATTGTCTAGCAATTGGATATTGTTCCGCTTGTTATATGCTAAATTCTAAGAGTCAATTGCTAATTTTCTGGGTTGTTTTTCCTATTGTTGTTATAAAATACTATTTGCTGATATAGACTGGTTTACTACTGCAATTTTACAACAGCAATAGGTTTTACTTGTTATCTATTGTCTAAAGGTGATTGATATGCTATATACCTTGGTAAATGATGGTTTTATGCATTGAAAAGTTTATTGTCTCGTACAGGTTGCCCAATTACCTTGTTAAATCTAATTCGCCCCTTCACCTTTCCTAGACCTAGCTTCACCATCTAGGTGATCAAGATAGGGGGCTGTAGGCTTGGCTAATCTTGCTACTTGATCCCTTGAGGTCACCAAGGAAGCCTCCTTTGTGTTGGATCTCTTTCCTTCACTAAAACAAGGGAAATATCTGCTTGGGTGACAGTGGTAGATACCTCCAATTGTTACACAAGATTGGGATCTTGTGGAGGGCTTTGCACAAGTATAAATCCTGTGATAACAGACCTAATTTGGTTATTTATGGACATTGATACAATTTCTTTCTTTCTTTCTATCTATCAGTTTGCAATCTGCATCCTGACATTTAGTTTAGCAAAACAGATGAATAGTGCAGATCAATTGATAGAATGGTTATACATTATCACTCTGGCTGACAAGGATAATCTTGAATCACTCACACAGTTCAATGATGTTTACTTGAACTAGAAAATTGAATGTTAGGGAACCACATACTAGGGCTTTAGCCAAACCAAACACAATGCCATACAATATAGACAACATGTAAAGGAGAAAGTGAGTCCATTCTTCCAGTGGTGGCATTTGTATTGTTATATTGTTTTGGCCCTTTTACTAATCTAGATTCTATATTTCTTGAAGATGCCTACAGCATTCCTGAACAACCATTGTAGCTTGCTGTACTTATGAGACCCATTGACCTAATTTGATATTTGTGGGCATTAATACAATTTTTTTCTTTCTTTCTTTCAGTTTGGAATCTGATCATGGCATTTCATTTAGCAGAGTTGATGAACGATGCAAATCAAATGATGGAACATACTTTATACATTATCACTTTGGCTGATAAGGAGAATCCTTAATCACTCACAGTCCAATGATGTTACTTGGACTACAAAAATGTATGAAGGAACCACATGTTGGGGCTTTGGCAGACCAACCACATTCATCATAAAATGTAGGCAACATCTGAAGGAGAAAGTGAGTCCATTTATATTCCCAATTTTCTAGTTGGAAGACATCCTTAAGTCTAGCTTTTGCCCTTTTCTTTTGGTCAAGGGCAAATGCAATAGAATACACCAGTAAATAAACTTTGGAAAGATGAAAACATACATGCAAAAGGAACAAGGAGGTATTATTCAAATGTGTAATTATGAAAATGTAAGTAAGCCGTCCTTTTAATGGCATCAATATGACTGCAATAAGAAGATATGATAATTTATTATATAGATATTTAAGGCCAGCTTAGCATACAAAATCTAGCAGCCGAATACAAATAAGTACACAATATAGGTTTGGATTTTGCAATAAAGCATTAAGAAATAGTCACCTCTCCTTGGCTAGCTCCCTTGACAAGTCCTGCAATGTCCACAAACTCCATTAAGGCTGGAACTGTACGTTGTGACTTGTTGAGCTGAGAAAGTACATTCAAGCGTGGATCTGGCACAGTAACAACACCCACATTTGGTTCTATTGTGCAGAATGGAAAATTGGCTGCTTGAGCTTTTCCATTTTCAACCTGAAACAAAAGCATATTACATTTAAGTCTAAATGAACTCATAATCTGTATAACAGATGCCTAAACATGGTAATGAGCTCCAAGAAGTTAACATTAAAGTTTCTGCATCTTCTCGATTTCTTTAAGGAAGCTCATGTGAAGAGCTAAGATAGCAATAACACAAAGCATGTATGTAAAGAAAGAACGTCCACTATATTGGATCTTGGACCTTGGATTATTTAGCGGAACCATATTAGTGAACCATCAAGGAAATTCTTTGGTGTTCTTATCAACTGCAAAACCTCATTTGTAGCCTACAATCATGAGGAATTATACTAAAGCATTTCTGTCATCTTAATCGACTCTGACATGTTGATGCAAGACTTACCTGACTATGCATCAAATTGTCAATTGAGTTAGGGTCATGAAATCTTAATCTTCAAATTGGGACTAACTTTAGGATCTTGCCCATAAAGAGTTATTCAGAAATAGGAACCACTTATGGAAGTTGCATGATATGTAGTTAATGGATATACCAGATTTGCAAAAGTTTATAGCAATCTTCAGAACCAATCCCAGAACTCTGAAATATTGAATCTGTAGTGTCCAGGTTACTGAAAAGAATATCTTGTCCTCTCATAGAAAGAATGAAAAAAAAATTATCATGAAATAACAAAGAACAAGGGAACCTTTTCCATCTTGATGGACATCTCATTAATGCTTTACAATAGATGGTAAACTTTAAAGACAAACCATCATATGATTTTTGGAGTTGCCAGTTTATTGTTGGATTTCATTTCACCTTTTGATCTATCGGAGATTTCAACAAAGTTTAATTTAGAATTAACAATAGAAAAACACTTTTATCATACATGTTGTGCAACCAGCTAGGCCTACTACCATGGACCGAGTTTGGAAGCAGCTTCCAGTAAAACAGCACGAAGAAAATAGGACTAGAATTGTTGAGGAACCAATTGCGAAAGGTACAAGCCATCACACATTACGCATTCCAAGATTATTGTGTACACTGTTGTTATAGGAAGGTCGACATGTATGGTTCTCATGGTAGGAAGGCAATGTTTGCAAGTAATATTGCATTCTTTTGAAATTTCCATTCATCCTTAGGTATATTTTTCAATCTGTTAAGAGGAATGATATAATCATATATGGAATCTAACTGATTGAGTCCAACAAATCTTGAAATTAATATTTGTTTGAAATCATTTTAACTTCCTAGATATGTATAAGTTCACAATCTTGCACCTGCATGGAAACAATCCTGGATAGCAGACTTTGTTAACTTTCCCTCATTAGGATATATTAGTAGAGATGTAAAAGATTATAATCTAAGTTGCATGAAACATGGAAACGTGTACAAGTTTCTGAAACAGGAATGCCTGGAAACGTGACCCCCCAAAAATGGGTAAGTTGGGGAAATGTGGTATATAAAAATACAAAAATATAGATATACAGTTTTGTTTAATATATTGTATTGCAAGAAAATAAGAATGATACACATAAATGACATTTTAGAAGGAGACCCATGTCTATAGTAATTTTCATATATGATTACATGATGCAAAATCGCATAGCTTGGTAATCTTGACTAATGCCATTCCCATACCCTCATACATGATAGAATCCAGTGGAAACACTACAATCCTGCCAAACCTGACATCCTAAAAACTGTTAAGTCTACTGAATTTTGAATGGGAGATGAAATTCTACTTTCTCCATATGAAGCTCAATGAAGTTGGAACCACTCTCAAATATCCTGAAACAATTAATGGTAATGTTAAAAATTCAAGTAAAAGGACAGAAAAGGTAAGATAAAGGAGAATGTCAAAAAGGTAAGATAAAGGAGAATGTCAACGTTTACTTTAAGAATTCAATGTTAACATTAATTATCAAGGTGATAAACTCCTCAAAGCTTAATCCCCTATCTTTGTTTTGTCTTAAAGGGTCATTGGCATGAATAGGGTGATATTTTCCTATGGGTCTGTTAACCCCTAGATTTTCACCCTTGAAAATATTGAGGGTTAAGAGCCAGCATGCACTATTTTGGCTGGCATTCTGAGATTCTCCCAGAGTTTGGCACTTGTGTTGACTCAAAGGTTGGTTCCCATCAAAGATAGGTATATGATTGATACATGGTTGTTTTTGTTCAGAGTTAGAGCTAGCTTGTTTTCCTTTGCACTTGAGAGAGATGCCTACATACAACAGGTGTCCCTACTTTTTAGGAGACATGGTTTGAGAGGTTCATTTGACAGTTTGGAGCATATAGGGAGGGTCCTTGCATGATTCTAGGCCTGATGGCACTTTTCCGAGTGACATGCAGGAACTTTTTATTTTTAGCAGGTTTATCTCCAGGCCCCAAATTCAGATTTTGAGCACACAGTATGGATCCTTGAGACATTCTAAGTCTTTTGGACCTTTTCCGGAATGATTTGTCACAAATTTCTATTTTTAGCAGGTTGAGCATTGAGGCTCGCATGTCAATTCAGATTACAGATTCTGAATCCTTGTGAAAAATCAAATTTGATGAGTATGATATCATTGACATGCGAGGAGATTCTATTTTTAGACAGTTGACATGTGGCGGTGTTCTCCTAGTAATCCTGGGCATTTTTTACAGTTTCCTAAAATTTAGGAACTGGACCCTATTTTTAACAGTTTCTATAAATAGCAGGGGTGACGATCTCTAGATGTGACAAGTGGCAGGCTCAGATTCCGACATGTGGTAGAGTTTGAGTATGATGTGGCATCTACATGGCATCAAGAAGAGGGGGCATATGATGAGGTGGCACTTCCTTGGAGAAAATTTAGCCAGTCAAGGCTAACTTTTCTCACTAACTTTTCATCATTTGCCATATTTTCACTTTTCATGCATCAGTTTCTCAAAATTCACCCTAATTTGCTTTTAAACACTAATTCCCTAAAAAATAGGGTGATTTTGTCTTCCTTGGCTAGCGCATACATAATTGGCATGTGTTGACGTGTTTTAGTTAATTAAACACTCAACTCACTCTTACCTTCACTTAACTTATCCCTTCCCTCACTTAACTCACTTTATTCCTCACTTCACTCACCATTATCTCAATTTCCATGCATTAACTCCCTTTTATCCTCACACATGCACCACTCCTTCACTCAACTATCCCTCACACTCTCACACGTGTGATCCTTTAACTCACCATGTACATACACTCTCACTCATAACTCATCCATGTGCATTACTCACTCACACTTATTCCCTCATGTGCATTAATTCCTAAATTACTCATTCACACATCCTCATCTTCTCCTCTTGGGAAGTGTGTCTTACTCTCTATATAATGGAGAGGTTTATTCATTATTATGGTCCGATTTTTGCAGTAGCTAGTACACTTTATCTCTCATTCTTCTCTCTCATTCTTTAGTCTAGTTACTCTATCTTTGAGCAAGGTGATCATTGTACCAATTGTGGACTTGTCAATTGTGGCGCAACCAACCCTTTTGCAAGCCTATTAATAAAGAAGTTTTGTGTTTGTTATCGAACCTCTCTTCATGTTGGTACTTTGTTGAATTTTGCGATTAGATTAGTAGCTTCTTACTATTCAATGTGGTTCTAATCAATCTTTTGAGTAGTTTCTTTCTTTCTTCCTTCTCTCTTTATTGTGCTAACCCTATAGGATCCCTCCAAGCAAACAAAACTATTGTTTTCCCCTCAGTGGCTGTTTTTTATCTTATTTTGCAGAAAATCAGACTTTAGGACAGCAGCAAATCACCCTAGGGAATCCCCCTTGAGGCTGGAAAGAACCAGCCCAAACGGAGAGGGGTCTAGCCCATGACAATTTGGGGCTTTACTCCTTTAATTAGCCATTTTTTCAACGTTGTTTTATCAGAATTACCAGCGCAATTGGAGGGTGGAAAAGTGTGCTAACATGGTCCCATGACCCCCTTAGACACTTAGGTGGGCCTGGAAACTTCCAAAAAAGTGCCAAAACATCATTGGAAATGACCGAAATGCCTTGTAAATGTCGGTGGCCATACACAATACCATATGGCGTTTCTAGAATCGGAAACACCATAAAGAACAATTGGTGGCATTTCCAAGGTGTTTCATACTCGTTTCAGTGTTTCCAAGTGTTTCATGTACTAGGATGTAGCCAAACTAGGTGTTTCCTACAGCTTAGATTATAATACAACCATCTACATCGAACCATTCCAAACATTTTATTGATAGGATTACAACAAATACAAGTTGTGATGTACCTAATGGTACTCATGAGGAGCCATCATTAAATAATAATAAAATGGACAAAGCCATATAATCTATAAAGGATAGAATATTATAATTGATAGGAAAGTGATGATTACAGTGAACAAATGAGATCTCTTTATATAACATTGAATGGGTGGATCGTGACGAAAATCATGATGCTAGCAAATAATGCCTATTAATATATGAGTTAACTAGGGCTTAATAATTAGCATGTGCATCCTAGTTACTAGGTACTAATATATATTTAGGTATGTTACAAGTCATCCCCCCTTGAGATGCTTCATCCTCAAAGTAGTAATAAGAACAAGTGTTAGAGATTAACTTCAACCACAAATCAACAATAGATCTTACTCTTCGTCTGGCACATGAAATCTACATTCATCGTTAACACAAGGAATTTGATTCCTCGAGAGATTAAAAGAATGCTGTACATACAAGGAGGATCCGAGAAATAATGACTAGACGATGTTGGAATAGAAATGATGAAACACAATTCTCAATCTTGAAATTCATTAGGTAATATACAATCTTCAATGAAAGTTGCATCAATCCCCTTTGAACCATCATGGATTTGAGAAGTAGTGACCAAAACTTTGTCAATGTATGTTTGAACTTAATCTTCATCATCGACATTGATAGCTGTCTCAACTACTTGAGATTTGTCCTGGTCATTCATGCATTCTTTATATTCTTTCATATAAGATTTTATTTTATTTAATGAGGTTTTGATTTTGGTTAAGGAATCTTGAATGCCTAAGAATTTTGTGGTCAGAGATGTCCTTGATGTTTCTGCACATTGTCCAATAACATTTACAACAAGTGCATGGGCAACTAGTGAAACCTCTCTCTTTTCTCTTTTCAAGTTAGTTAGTAAAATAGATAATAATTGTTGTGATATATCTTCGCTCTCATCCAAAACCAAGGTCATAATCATTTGCATTAAGTCAGATACAATTTCACTGTGATTCTCATTAGTAGTAGCAAGGAAATGTTAAAACATTTCAAGGATGAGATTATCACACTCAAGTTCTTGCATGACAATGCATAACTTGACCTTAGCAACAATTTTTAGAATACTTACTCTCCTTTGAAATGAGGGGCTGTAGATATGATCTAGCCCTTTGAAACTTCCAACAATCATCTTAAATATTTCCTTTACTAACTCGTTCTTATATGGTACTTGCCGTGTTATCATCCTTGCGATTTCGCTAATGTAATTAAAAACAATGAGCCTGGCATCTTGGTCTTGGTGCTGTGAAAGCTCTAGTTGTATTAATGCCTTCATTGATGGGTGCAATGCCTCTAGCATTGTCTCAAAAGGTGATTGCTCCACTTCAGATAAATATCTTTCCAATCCATCCCTGCATTGAAGTGAGTATCCAAGTTGTATCTCGATGTCAAAGAGCTTGTCTGCAAGTTCATTCTCATCAATGTTTTCTATGAGACTTCTTAATGGTACCCTTACCACTAGGTGACAAGGTCCTCACTTCACTTGGCAATTCAATACCTCAAATATCTCAGAACTTTAGACTTGAGGTTAGTATCAATATAATTTAAAATTTTTAAGTTGGTAAATATAATATATTATATTATTATAGCCAAATGTTTGTTCCTTCTGCAGCAATACATTCCTGCCACGGATTTATTTTATATTTATATTTTTTTTGAAGCAATTGCAGAGGCAGCATCCAAAATGTTTGGCAGTTCCCAACACGATGCCTGATACATGTTAGCAAGCAAAAAGGCAGCAACTATTTTGTTAGTGGGTTTCTTCTTATGTGACAGTGGCTTTTTTTCTTTTTCCTGTTTTTTCCATTTTTTTTTCCTCATTTTAATATTGGTATATGGCAGCGGAGTGTGTGGTGTGGTATGTGGAATGCAGAACAGAGTATGCCTAGATGGGTGCAGAAGGTTGCACAGAAATGGAGTGGAAGCAGATGGTCTCCAAGCATAACGTTTTGTTTCCTCTTGGCAGAAATTATGGCACCAAGCGAAGGGAGAATTAAACCTGGAAAAGTTTGGCACCTGACTCATTAACACGCCAGATGGATTTCTTCAAATCCATATAGTGTGTCTCGGCATCAACATTTCATGTATAAATTAGCTAATATTTGGCATCGTCGGTTCATGGATAAATTAGAGGATATTCGGCATCAACAGTTCATGGATACATCTTTATCAGGATGAACTTATCATTTTTAAGTTCATAATTTGGCTTCGACAGTTCATGAGTGCTAAAGACATACTTAGCTCATCGTCGCAGGTTTTTGTTACTTGGAGTTAAAGATTAGATGGGTTCCTTGCAAGTGATCTTCAGATCAGGGATCTTTCAGAAAGCATATCATGCACACGCCAATACACAGCATGATAGGTTTCAGTGTTGCAGCAGGTTTCCCATGCTTGCATATTTCTTGTCGCACTTAGAGCAGGTGTGGGAGGTCGAAGATTCCAAAAGGGTAAGATCGTATTTTCAAGATTCACTTTCTTGGGAATTTCTGTTTCTTGAAAACTCATATTTCTTGAAATCTGATTATATATTTGAGTACTTTATGGAGATGTGCTTATGATTTGAATTTGGTGTCAATCGAATAAGATCAAAATTTGGTCAAAGTTGACTTGTTGACCAAGAAATCTTTATGGTTTCTTCACTTTTCAAATAATTATACTTTTAGATACCCGTTATGGAGAACAATATGTGGTTCACATTTGGTTATGATCTGAGATTATGAAATTTTGGTCAAAATTAGGGTTTCGGGATTTTCTAGAATTGATCATATTTTTGGAAACCTATTATGATGAACAGAATGGGGATCAAATTTCAAGTCATTCCGAAACTCTTGTCAAAATTAGGGTTTCTACACCTACTAGAAGCAATGCCCTGAGATTATATTGCTTATTTTCATGACAATATTTTGACCAAGTGATGTGTGCCTTGCTTAATGATCAGTTTCAGGAATTTCAAACCAATTGAGAGATTGCTTGCAGAGAAAAATAAGAGGTTGCTTGGGGAGAAAGTTTCTTGTTGCCCAAGAAACTGCCACATACCGCTCATTCATTGCTTGAGATCAACAAGCCTTATTGCCTAGTTTGATTTGTTCACCAACAGCAATTGACCATGACAAGGAGGGTATATTCTTTGAGATTCCAGAGCCTTCTATGGTGGGCCCCACATCGATTATTTTTTCTTTAGGAGTGCACCCTACTTAGGGTTGTTATCCCTAAAGTTTCCACTTCAATTCAGTGGAATTCACCAGAGTTTAGTTCAATGGATTTTAGTTGGACTTAACTTGCATTTCATATCACTTCAATTCAATTCATTGGAGTTCAGTGCAGTTGGTTCAGTTCAATTCGGTTGACTTTTAGTTCATGCACATATACAAGCTATTTTTGGAGTTGATTAACATTTAAGCAACATATTCTTGGAGAAGAGGGGTGCACCACTTTAGGAGGAAGTTTTCTTGTCTTCATGGGCCTTATCTTTCTATTCTTGGCCTTGGGAAGAGTATGCCCTAGCAGTTGACTCGTGCTTCACTTCAGTTCCCCAACAGTTCACTTCACTTCTATTTCCAATTCAATGGAGATGACTTCAATTCACAACTTTCTATTTTGAGCTATAGCACAACACTTGAGGAAGCTTCATCTTTACTTTGTGTTGACTCCACCTTACCTATTTTTGGCCTAGAGAAGTGCACACTATTTGAAGATGACTTGTTGACTCCTATTTCCAGCTTGAGTGACTTCCACTCCAAGTCTATTCCAAGGTGGCTTGTATTTCCAGCTAACCTCTATTTATAACCTAGAGAAATGTGCCATAGTGGAGGTTTAGACTTTTCTCTCATGCATTCACTCTATTTTTGAGGAGGAGGGTGTCCCAATTGTGTTATTTTTGTGAGTTTTACACACAAGAATGTGAACAAAGAATGCAAACCATAATATATTACGGGAGAGAATGGCATGCTTGGTTCATCTACGATATGGTGTGGATGTCAATACATATAAGAGAGACAATGTATGTACCAAAATCCTGTGCAACCACTTCATTATCAAGCTCTAACCTAATCTAACACAACTCTATTTATCACATGTGACATAAGCCATTTAATTACTAACCTAGAATACATTACAACTTTATTGTCTGACCATTATTATTTGCTAACTCTAACACTATCCTTTAATGGTCATATGGGAAACAATTGTTTGTCCCAGAATGCAAACTTGTCTAGACCAAACATGTCAAATATGTGAGCAACACGACTCTGAAATTCATTCCAAAAAGCACATTTTGAAGTTGCTACTCATTTTGCACTGGCTTTGGGGATGAGTTTCCAAGACGGCTAGAGCGCACCCCCAAATTTTTCAGGGGACAACAAGTCGAGGATGGAAATAATATATATTATTTTATTTATAGAAAATAATAAATATAAAACAAATATTTAAATTTATTTAAAATTCACCATATACATATGACATAAACATGAATGATGAACATTATATATAAAACATCTAATACTAATAATTTAATAAATAATAACTTATAACTTATAACTAAGTAATAAAATTTAAATTTAAAAAAGATAATTATAATGTTAATATGTTACTAATTTTTAATCTAAAAAAATTTTAAATTTTAAATTTTAAAACTATTAAATGTTAAAACTTAGAAATTTAAACTACATCTATGTCGACCTCCTTGGTCGAGGGAAGCCCTAAAGGTTGAGCATGAGCACTAGATATTATACATAACATGAACAACATCAGTCATATTACGTAGAGAATAGGTTAACAGCTAAGCTAGGAATAGGGTTACTCGCAGCTAAGCTAATAGGTCAATGGGTCGCATGAATACCCCGGTCTAACAATCAATAGGTTCTTCTGGTTGCATGAATGACTTGTATCGCACATAAATGACCCCCTGTAACCTGCGGGTCTTAAAAAAGCTTGCAAGCAAGCTTCCACCCCTCCCTTATTTCTTTTCCACCACTCCATAAACAAGTCCATTCAAAGCAAGGGTAGCCTTTGCCTCTTTTGATAGCCATTGTTGCTAAAGGGGGTACAAACTAGCTCTAGGGCCTCCCCTGAATTGGGTAGTGCCAATTTGCCCCTTTGCAACAGATTTACTCTGCAACAAAGAGCAAAGGTCTGAGCGAAAAATGTTGGAACCGGGAAATGGCCAAGTATGAGAGGAGTCAAACAAATGAGCATTGACATTGGGGACACTGCTAGCATGGCTAGAGAACCTGATGGAAGGTAACCCAAGTAGTCAAAAATTCACTATGGAACACTTGGGAATAGTTATTCCAGAAACTTGAAAGGTTGCAGTCAGTGGGGAACCCGATTGCTGAACCCCCAACTGAAATGCCCTAAAGCACCAAGTACGGATCCAAACAAGAGATAAGTGGATGACAAGATTCAAAGCATATGACAAGATTCAAAGCATAACAGAGACAAAGAGCAAATATGAAGAAACCCAAGCAGCTATCAAAATTGACTAAGGCAAGAAAAAAAGTAGTTCAGGAAATTGCAAACTGCAGGCACATGCAAGATTTCCATAACTAAAGAATTAAAAATTTGGCTAAGTATATAAGCCTTCAGGAAAGCATTATTTGAGAAACAAAGATCTGCCTTAGGCATTGGGAATCCGAACAGTGCCCATGACCCCACCCTCAACCCCTGACATGTGAAATTTTCTAAGAACTTCGGGAAAGTGGATATTAGGGAATATCAAGCCTTCAGCCTTGGTAAAAATCCAATGGACTATGTCCCAAGTGTCCAAATGGCTAAGTGTTGGATGAGGGAAGAGACAATATCAAAAGTTATAGTGTGATCATTGAAAAGAAATCTCAAGATTAAGAACCCAAAAAGATGTAAAATCACCTAAGTGTTGAAATGGAAAGAACAATAAAGCACTCAAAGAAGTATGCACATGTCCCTCGGAGAGTGATGAACAGGGTACAAAGAATTTTAACATGTGTGGAGTTCATTGGACCAAATTTACGTATAGGGTAGAAAACCAAAACAAATGCAAGCATATGTGCAGTGACTCGCAACACATTGGCATCCCACTCAGTGTTTTAAAAACCGTTGAACCGAAACCGAAACTGGTCGGTTTGACCGGTCTGATGGTCGACCGGTTCAAACCGGTCAATAAACCGAACCAGTCGGCTGGTTTATGACCAAACCGGTCGGTTTGGTCCCAGAAACCTAAAACCCTCTAAATCCCCCTAAAACCTAAAACCTAAGTAACAGAAAAGTACATGGCTGAGGGTTATTTTGCCTTATTAATGCTATTTAAAGAGGTCCCCACCCCCTCCATTTCACCCACCCTAGTAATTAATGGTAATGTTAAATTCTTAAAGTAAAAGTACTTTTACTTAAATTTTTAACATTACCATTAATTGTTTCAAGATGTTTGAGAGTGGTTCCAACCTCATTGGACTTCATATGGAGAAAGTAGAATTTTAGGTCCCATTCAAAATTCAACAGACTTAACAGTTTTCAGGATTTCAAGATTGGCAAGATTGCAATGTTTCCACTGGATTCTATCATGTATGAGGGTATGGATCTAACATTTAATCAAGAGAACCAAGCTCTTTATGTACCTCGATGCTGGTGGCATCGATTGTTGAACTCTTTTGTCATGACCCCAGTAAAAATGTACCCTTCACTCAAGTATAAACTCTTCTATTGAACTCTTCTCTTTGTAGTTTGTCATCGTGTCCGGTAACTTAGTAGTGTATGTGCACACCAACCTCCGTCTTATATACAAGCAGAGAGAAGAGTGGTTGAAGGGAAAGACAAAGATGTGGGATGTGTTTTCTAATGATAAGAGTTTGAACAACAGTGTTGAGTTGGCATTAGCCAACTTGGATCTTAATGAACTAGTGCTAGATCCGGTCACTTTTGATGATGGTGATCCTCTTGAGGAGTCATCCTCCAAAGTCCACATCAACAAATGCACGGATTGCATTGGATATAGGGGAGGAGG
>JASDQU010754405.1:35733-53511 GCA_032191745.1 Picea mariana | reverse complement strand
ACAGTCACGACTCATGAGCTATGAGATTCTTCCATCTACGGTTCTAATATCTACCCTATGGCTATTTTGTATTTTTCATTGGCATTCCCACCTATAGTATCAGTGACTCTAACTTAGTATGTTATTTGATGTTGTAGAGGCCATTTAGAGCCTCATTGATTATGTATTTATGTTCTGATCTCTAGATATGTATTGGACTTGGTGTCGTTTTGATATATTCATGAGCATACTTTGGATATGTTGTCTCTAATTGTCTCTAATGCTTTGGAAACATGATTTAAAATCTTGAAAATATATTTTTTTCGTTAAAATTTAAATATTTTATGTATTTTTTTAAAAACCGGTTCGACCGGTTTATTACCGGTTTCGGTTCCGGTACCGGTTTCGGTTTTTAAAACATTGATCCCACTACTTCAGACAGTTGCTCCCATGTAGATCCAAAAAAAATGGAGAGTGAAGGAGAGTGTAGTAAAAAGTCCAGAGCTCGTCTGTAGCACAAGAGAACAAGGTTAGAAGAACTCGCAGAGGCGGCGAATATTATTCAGGCAGAGAAAATAATAACTGTAACAGATAAAGTGACAGAAATGGGTGAGGTCATTGAGTTTGAACATTTATGGAGGTTCAAAAGGCAGCATTCATGCCAGAGATGGATTATTTCAGGCCAGGCTGCATCCATAAGACAGCCCACATTCCTAGCCAACCTTGTCACTATTGTTGCCTATGTTGATTTCAAAGTCTTAGACATGTTAGAGGCCAAAAGATTCATAGGCCACATTACTTGGTTGTCCATGGGGTTTGAACCATCTACATATACTCACATGTCCTCTTCTAAAAGCACCATCCTCATATTGTGCTTCAATTTTCCAAAGCTGGAAACCTTCTCCATTGAACTTCTCTATGACATATTCAGATGAATCGGCTACCATGATGGCACTTCTGACACGTAAAGTCAAGAGAGAAGACACCTAACCTGTGAATACAGAACAAACTTCCTCTTCCGATTCAGAGCTTTTGTCAAACAGTTCAGCTACCCATCATTCAGAACTTTTGTCCAACACGTCGCAGACATCCATTCAAAAGTTTTGTCAAATACTTCTCATTCATACCAAACCCCCTTTTTTTCCTTAAATTCATGCCACGCCTCTCCAGAAACAGACAAATCTGACACGACCTTCCCAGTGAGCACCGGCCAAACTTTCCCAATCCACGGCAACTGTTTCCAGGTTTTTATAGTGATTTTCTATACTTTTATGGTTCAGCTTTTTTGGTATCCTTTTTGGCACTACTACTTTTTATCCTTTCTGTTCTTCTGTATTGCAAAAAACCTTTATACAAAAACAGGAAATGTTTGATACGTCTGGAGCACACGCCACTTCCGTCTCCGGGTTGAATAATGACTGGAGATTTGATACAAGCTCGAATCAGCAATTATAAAGTCTTCTACTTTAGGAATGATTAGTGTGATTTTTTACCATGCCCTGTTTTACTTCGTGCAGACGCTCTGCTCTTGATCCGCCCGGCATTTCACTCATCCCACTCACCAATATGAACACTGTCAGGCCTGCCCTCTGATACAAAACAACTATACACGTTTGCCTTTGGTGAATTTAAATGTTTCTAAACGCGAGCACATTTACACATTTCAGAACAACTAATGCTGTAAATGGCTGCAGTCTATTATATTAAGCTCTCAAAATGCGGGACTTCAATACCAATCCTTAAGTTACTGCGTGAAGAACAATCTGGATTTGGGATTTTAATACCAATCCTTAAGTTCCTGCTTGAAGAACAATCTGGATTTGGGACTTCAATACCAATCCTTAAGTTCCTGCTTGAAGAACAATTTGGATTTGGGAAAGTAGAATACATAAATCCAGAAAATAATACTTTTGTGACTGGAATTATTTCTTTGCGTTCCAATATTTCACAAAATACCAGCGACTGTGCTGCAACAAGTGCTGCTTAACAAGGTTTCCAGGCATTGCAAAATGAAATACTTCAACGTGAATTTTCATGCAAGACTTATGGGTTTAAATAAAATTCCATAATCGCATGCAAAAGTAGAAGAAATGTAATACCCAGATGAGAAAAACTAACCAGTGCATTGAAAAGAGTGGACTTTCCCACGTTGGGCAGGCCAACAATTCCTGTCCTCAAGCTCATACTGACTTTGGATGAGGAAGAATATTGTCTGTGCCATACGTTTTCTGGTACAATGATTGCTGAGAATGACAGGGATGATGAACGTATTGATTTTCTGTTATCAGCAAATGCTTTGGCAAAGAATGAGCACCGACGAGCTTGGGTCGACCCCAATGGCTTTTGGGTTGGCTTCGAAAAAGCCCGAGAGGAGGAAGGTAGAAGCACCGACAAGGGCAACAGTGTGGTATTGGCCTGATGGACTTGAAAATGAGAACGACACGTCGCTGCAATTCCCTTCATGTCTGCTCTTCTCACTGCAACCACAACCACACTAGCAATAACAAATCCGCTCATCTTATAACCATTCATCTAAATTAAGTCTTGACATTTTAATTGGACAAGTTCCATAATTTAAACCATGGTTTAATATGCTTCATTTTCCTTTAACATGTTTATTTATAATTTTACGTTATATTATTCTTTTAAGGTGGTTTTTATCAACCTTGCACCAAAACTACACTACTAGCACTTATGCATAGTTGTGTTAATTGGATTTAAGTTCTTAGATAAGAAAACTGTTACCATTTTTTAATATGTTTCATTTCCTTTGAACATGTTTATTTATAGTTTTACTTTATATTATTTTTTTAAGGTGGTTTTTATAAATCTTGCACCAAAACTATATTATTAGCATTTATGCATAGTTGTGTTAATTGGATCTAGTTTGAGTGGTTAATAAGAGATAATTGTCATAGTTACCATTTGAGTTTAAATCTTCCTTGTGACATGTTTTGCTCTTCTTAGTTTAAATGGAGTGGATTTGATCTTAGTTTGGTTTTAGATGGATTAATGAATTCCATTTTACAAAAATGGTTGTCATTCCATAAGAGGGGCAACTTGTTGGTGTAGATTTTGATGCTTTCACATATGTTTTTCAATGTCAAAACAAACCCAACAAACTTGAATCCAAATGTAAATATTAATCATAAAAAGAGTGAGCACTCTAAAATAACAATCAACTACTCACTTTAGCAATCTGATTGATATTTCTCCTTTGTTTGACTTCATAGTGTAGATCCACCACAAAATTCAGTTTCAAACATGTTGATTCGCAACTACATTTCATCTAAAACCACCACCAAAGAATCTTTGCGGTAGTGTAAAATTGAAGCTACATTTCCTTTAAAACCACCTCCAAAGAGTCTTTGCAAGAGTGTAAAATTTTGATCTTTAAGAAAATACAATTTAGTGTAATATGTAGTATTATGCTCGTTATAATGCTCTAGACATTGTGAATATGTTTATTTAGTTCAAATATGTTCATGAAACTTGCAAACCATGCATTAAATTCTATAGCTAAGACACTAAGACCTTCTCACTAATGGTCCATGTAATCTATTCTCTACCAAAAAAGAGATGAAATTATGTTAGTAACTCTACAATTTTATAAATAACACAAACCTACACTATAAGTTGGTCAAGAATTATGATCAATTTTGGGAAACTAGTTGTAGGAACTTCCCTTCCTTAAATACAAATGGACATCCACAAAGCTACACCAATGGCATTCCAATCCAATCTTCCCCATTGAGCTCCATCCACTTCCACATCTATTTTACACATCATTATCATTCTTGGATCATTTATTGCATGTTTCTACATCATTATTTAGACTAATGGTCTTGTTCATCCATTTGGCATTAATTAGCAATAAACCACTAACTCTTTTGGTAAAGGGATTTTCAATGATGTAGACTAATGGTCTTGTCCATTCCATTTGGCATTAAATAGCAATGCACCACTAACTCTTTTGGTAAAGGGATCTGGAATGGGTTGGGCATAAACACCATTGCCATTGAATGTGGACCCCTTATACTGAAGGATCATGAGTAATGTTTTTTTTTTTTAAACCGTATTAGTTATAATTTACCAAATTAATTGACGATGAAATCATTTTTATAAAAAAAAATAGCATTTATCATAGGCAATAACTCATTAACTTATTGTTATTATCTTGAAAATCATGTGACAACACCAATAAATTAGTGTCACCTATGCATCATTAAAAATAATTAACACAAAATTTCATAGTAGAAAATTTAAAACAAAATAAAACTTTCATAACAATTAGAGAACACTTAATTAAAAGGAAATGACATTAGAAAATATGTTTAAAAATGTTAAATTTAGAGTTGCTATTAAGTTCTTTTCAATTTACTAGACAATAATAGCATAAGCAGGATCACTAAAAGAAACATGATCACAAGGTACACAACATTTTGTCCTAGGAAACCCTCATGGGGGAGAAAACCCAGCAAAAACTTCCTCAATAATAGATTGCCAATACAATGCCAAGACTAAAGACCAAAACACTAGATAAAATCCAAGACTGAGCAATGTGTCCCTCTCTCCTTCTTCTTACAACTGCAACTACCTTCAAAACTTGAGCACTAGATGAGTGACTTGAGTGAGTGAGTGAATGAGGCGCCTTCCTCTCTTATTTATACTAGTTGAGGGGTGCTAGGGTTATGTCTCTTCACCAAGCAGGGCCAACTTCTTCAACTAGTGGTTAAAACCACTTTAATTAGCTCTAGGGACCGACTTCTCAAATACCACCATTTAATTAGTGTTTGACCAATCCACAAAAGGGGATTTGGTCATACATAAGTCCCGACATGATCAATCCACAAAATGGGATTTGATATGCATGATAATAACTCAATAATTAGAATATTCTTCGCAATTACAATATTTCAACACTCCCCCTTAACAAGAAGGGTATTTTACAGACATAACTCAATACAACATTATCAAGAGAGAGACGGAAACAACATCATCAACATTTGGAACACTGACTGGCATATCTACAAATCATCGAAAGTTTTTCTCATCGTCAATAACATCATCGTTCACAGCATGGAGCTAGAATAGTATCATCATCATCATTCTCAGCATGGAGTTGGAATAGCATCATCATCATCATTCACAACATGGAGTTGGAAGAGCATCATCATTCTTGCTAGCATGAAGCTGAAACATCAACATCAATAGCATGAAGATAGATAAACAATCTCACCAACACGAGGTTGGTACATCATCATCAACAACACGAGGCTGGTACAATATCATCAACAACATGAGGCTGGTACAATATCATCAACAACATGAGGCTAAATCAATCAACATCATCAACATGAGGCTGAATCAATCAACATCATCAGCACGAGGTTGAAAAAACAACATCATCAACACAAGGTTGAGACAACAACATCATCAACACGAGGTTGAGACAACAACATCATCAACACGAGGCTGAGATATCAACGTCATCAACACGAGGTTGAGACAACAACATCATCAGCATGAAGCTGAGATAACAACGTCATCAGCACGAGGTTGAGATAACAACATCATCAGCACGAGGTTGAGATAACAACATCACCAATACGAGGTTGAGATAACAACATCATCAACATGAGGTTGAGATAACAACATCATCATCATATGGAAATAGAATGAGGCAGGTGCAGCAACAACATTTTGTGGTACTCTGACAGACCGTCCTTACCGAACCTTCAAGATCTTCCTAGGAATCATAAGATTCCCTAGGATATAAAAATCCTAATGGAGCTACCACGTGGTACTCTAACAGACCGTCCTTACCGGACCTTCAGGATCTGCCCAAGAATCAAGAAATTCCCTAGGATATAAAATCCTAATGGAGCTACCACTACTGACCATAGCTGGCATATACATGCACAGGTACTCTGACAAACCATCCTTACCAGACCTTCGGGATTTTTCCAGGGATGATCAGTCCCATGGGATATAAAATACTAACTGAGATACATGTTGTTGGCCAGGATACCATAGTATCATCAGCATAACTCCCCCTTTCGAGGGAGGTCCTTTCAGACTATATCAACCTTGTCTCGAAAGTATTCAAACTTTACACAAGACAAAGGCTTGGTCAACACATCTGCAACCTGCTCATATGTGCCAACATATTGGAGCTTTACAACTCCCCTCTGCACCATATCATGAATGTAGTGATACCGAATTTCTATGTGCTACGACTTATCATGGAACATTGGGTTCTCGGTCATCTTTATGCAACTTTGGTTATCACATAGAATCACGGTGGCTTCCATCTCTAGATCAAATAGACCTGTCAACATCTTCTAAAGCCATATGGATTCACAACTGGCAGAACATGTTGCAATGTATTCCGCTTCTGTCGTGTTGAGAGAAATATTGGATTGCTTCCTACTCTGCCATGAAGTCATGGTTGACCCCAGACTGAAACAAAATTCTGAAGTGCACTTTCTATCAGAGACACTTCCAACCCAATCTGAATCAGTATAACCAATCAGTATGAAGTCATGATCTCCAGTATAACAGAGACCAGATTCCAATGTACCCTTAAGGTATCTCATCACATGCTTTGCAGCTACAAGGTGAACATGTCTGGGGTCTACCAGATAGTGACTCAAGGTGTTCACATCAAAGCATATATCAAGCCTGGTATTCGTCAGATACATCAACGAACCAATAATCTGTCTGTATAGAGTAGCATCAACCAATCCTGACGAAGTATCAACCAGGAGCTTCAACTTTGTTTCCATGGGTGTGGTCATGGCTTTACATTCCAATATATCAAACATTTTCAGTATTTCAACTGCATACTTCCCTTGGTTAAGGAAGATCATCTCTAGGCTCTGCCAAACTTCAGGACCTAAGAAATAATGCATTAAGCCTAGGTCTTTCATCTCAAATTCTGCAGCGAGCTTCTTCTTACGATCAATGATGAGCTTTTGTTAAGAATAAGTCATCCACATACAACAACACTATAACTGGTCCATCATCCACAATCTTGAAGTAAAGATTGGGATCGACTTTACTCTTGGTAAAGCCCAAGCTTGTCAGGAAAACTATCAATCCTGCTATACTAATCTCTTGGAGCTTGCTTCAACTTCTAGACATGAGTCTTCTTGTCATGTACATCGAAACCAAAATTTTCACCTCTCGTTGTACCAACCCGGTACACTTGCTCAGCTCCAACTTAATATGCACAACCATGTGCTAGCCCTATGTGCTTTTTGCAAAGCACTATCTGTCTCACTCCATGAGAGTATGTTATCTACACTCTCTGCAATTGTTCCTCTGGAACTGGGACTCTGATCCTGCAGTTGCTCTGAAGCTGAGAATGAATTGCTCCATTCTCACTGTGACTGTTGAAATCTGAGAGTAACTCGTCTGCTCTATCACGGCAACAACTTCATCTGAAACTGAGAGTGGCTCAATTACTGATACTGAAAGTACCTCTTCTTCTTTCATGGAGGTCACTCTATCTACTATTGTAGTCATGTCTTCATGACTCGACTAATGTACTACACCAACTAGCACTAAAGATAACTCAATCTCAAATATAGGGATTGTTCCCCCTGAATCTCATATTGTATATGAATCATGGTTGTTCCGGTTGTCTTTACGAATACTAGAACTATTTCTTTTACTACTGGAGTAAGTGTCTCGTCACAGTCTTCTCCCTCTTGCTGGGAGAATCCTTTCGACACAAATCATGCTTTGTACATATTTATACTGTTATCTACAACATGCTTGATCTGTTAGATCAATATTGGAAATCAACACTGACTTCCCTTATCGTCTCATGGAAAAATCCATATCCTAGTCCTTCTGACTGGCTTCCTTCTCTGTCATTGAAATAAGGGAATCTTCCCAGGAGATTTTATGTCTCCTAGAGGTCTCTGAAGCTACGATCTAGTCTTCTCAACTCATGGCATCTGTCTCCCAGTCCTGGAAGATGTCTCCTTTTCCCATCTGATCCTCTCTGAGATTAGGCTCACTCTGTTATTGATTTATTATGAGTCTACAAAGTCTTCATAGTCTCTACAAGATATACTTGGTGTGAACTACCAAGTCTTAATATGAAAAGCTGAGTCAAACTTCAAATGAATTATGCTTCCTATCAAGGTGGCTTCACTATCCTTTGACCAAGTCTACTGTGAGTTTCGTTCTAATGTTCGATCATCTTTGGAGCCTTCTGCTCATTACAATCAATCTCCATATGAGATACTATGTATCTCAAAAATAGCTTCATCTTCATCTTCTTTGGTACATGAATGTATACGGTCATGTACATAATCTGCTTCATGTCTCGTCTAATATGTTTCCTCCTACAATCGTCACTATAGCTCCCTTAGGGCACCTGTGACCTGCTCGAAACAAGAACAATAGTAGACAAGAATAATATTCTTTTGGTAATAGTAAAATAATAGCAAGAATAATCGTCACAGTAGCTCCTTTAAAGATATCGCTTGTGACCTACCTGAAACAAAGGTCAAAAGTAAGAAATACAATTTGAAATGAGAGCCACACTCTTCTAGTGTTGTGATCAAACATTCCTCCATGGTAACTTGGAACAAAAACAAGAATTTTCTTTTAGAGGAGATGTTAGTTGTATCTGGTAAATGATTACAATAAGCATTTATCTCAATATGCTCACGTGCTACCAAGTATAATACTTTTCAAAGACTGTTATCTCAACTATAGTGTTTACTTGTAATGAGGTAGTTATTAAACTTGTCATGTGAAACTTTGAATCTTATCAACTTAATCAATCAAACTTGGAACCTAGAGTCTTGTTCTCATGGATGAGTGTGTTGTTTTTCTTCCAAGTCTCCTTCGCTCAAGATGAGAAGTATTCTCTTCAACCTGTCCTCTGTATTGAGATAATATGATTTATTAACAGAGATCCAAGTTAGAGAATAAACTCTATAATCTCAACTTTAATCAATTTAATACCTTGACTTTAATTTTGACCAATGGTTAGCATGATGTTCATAGCTTCAACATACAACCCAGATATCAAAATAATGTCATAGCAAATAGATGCATATCAAAATGATCAAACCTGGGGTGCATTATTCCTCTGAATGTGTTGGATCTGAGATCCTTTTGGATCTATGATTGTCAAAAGATCCTTTCTCCTGCAAGTACCCTTTAGAATAATAATACATTTTAAACATATGTAAGTACATAACTCTGATAGTATCTTGCTAGGGTAAATTGCACTAGGACAATAAAACAACAGTCCCAACACTTCACAAAAACTTTCACTACAGCTGGTGTTGGCAATGCAACTGGCATGAAGGAACTGGGACTACAACTGGTGTTGCAACTGGCATGAAAGAACTGGTGTTGCAACTGCAACTGTAACTGGTACAACAATTGCAACTGCAACTGTAACTGGTACAATAATTGCAACTACAACTGTAACATCAACTTAGGGTTTTATGAGGAAACCCTAATTTTTCAAACTTTGATTTTTTGAATTATGATCCATGGACTAGATGCGCTGGGTTGAGGCGAGTAGGCTAGAGCAATCTGATTTCAAAAAATCCAAATTTTACCCCTTGAAATTGGACCTGCGCAAATCTGGATTGGTACTTCTGGTACGGGTTCTGTTTTTTTGGTTTTCTGGTACCAATCAAAGCTAGGGTTTCACCTCTTAGAGGCTCTGGCCATTGAAAAGGTGTGCTCAAGTTGCCAAGTGATGCGCTGGGCTAGGGCGCACTTCCTTAGATGGTTTTTAGTCAAAAATTCACTTCCAATAAAAAGCCCTAATTTTCTTGTACGACAACAATGACGTTTTTGGTTACTCAGTGAAAGGTGCTTTATTCAGTTCAGCTTTGATACCATGTTAAATTTAGAGTTTCTATTAAGTTCTTTTCAATTTACCAGACAATAATATCATAAGCAGGATCACTGAAAGAAACACAATCACAAGGTACACAACATTTTATCCTAGGAAACCCTCGTGGGGGAGAAAACCCGTCAAAAACTTCCTCAATAATAGATTGCCAATACAATGCCAAGACTAAAGACCAAAACACTAGAGAAAATACAAGACTGAGCAATGTGCCTCTCTCTCCTTCTTCTTGCAACTGCAACTACCTTCAAAACTTGCGCATTAGATGAGTGACTTGAGTGAGTGAGTGAATGAGGTGCCTTCCTCTCTTATTTATACTAGTTGAGGGGTGCTAGGGTTATGTCTCTTCACCAAGCAGGGCTGACTTCTTCAACTAGTGGTAAAACCAATTTAATAATCCCTAGGGGTCGACTTCTCAAATACCACCATTTAACTAGGGTTTGACCAATCCAAAAAAGGGGATTTGGTCATACATAAGTCCCAACATGATCAATACACAAAAGGGGATTTGATCTGCATGATGATAACTCAATAATTAGAATATTCTTTGCAGTTACAATATTTCAACAAAAAATTCATAGAAGGGTCTCTTCAATTTGCTAAAAAGTTCCAAAATGTAAACACGATTCACAATATAAGATATCATCTAAATGTACCTGGATGGGGTGCCAAGGAGGAATGAATCATCGGGGGATGAGTCCATTCACCACGTGGGTGATTGGCCTTGTTCCCACCTTATAGACATTCAATATGCAATAAATGAGGCACTCGAGCCTTGATTTTTCGAACCCCGACTCACACCTGCCAAAGTATTTGATCTAGGATCTTTTCATCGATGTGACTTGTTAAAGAATTGTATTAAATGAGCATAAACTAAAATGCATCATAAAGAAGGAAAGCTCAATGATAAAGAGACATAAGCATCAAATCTAAACACAAAAACTTGATAACAGAGTTTGTCCCTGATGGACTACGTCTCTGAGTCCTGCTCTCAAATGAGTAGGCCTTTTTATTAACTCAACAAAGAATTTGGAAAAATACATAAGTATACCTCATTCTGGAGTTAAGTTGCAAAAGCTTTGATTAGATCAGAAAATAAATAGCACCACTGAAATCCTGGCATTGAATTACCCAAAAACGACTGTCTCCATGCCTCGGTCTGAATCTGGCACTTTTAGGCCCATGAGAAATTTCATCTCGGTTTCTGTGCCTGCAACTTGCAATTAATTCATTAAAAATTTGCCTCGAAAGTCATGCTCGATCGTACCGTCGCGTGCCCTGCTTCTCCCCCCCGAGGCACTGGAAAAATGTGCTTTTAATACAAAATATGGGCAGAATGACCAACATAGTTCATTGGCCTAGTGGTTGGTGGATACTATTTAAAACGTTTGTGGTTGGGGAGGTCCCGGGGTCAAACCTGCGAACCTCCCCCTTTTGGGTGTATCATTGTTAATAATATTAGATTATATATATATATATATATATATTCCGAACCTTCAACCAAATAAAACGGTCGCCAGTTTGGCGGATCGTTGGGTCGGATACAGCAGACCGATATTCCTTTTGGTGCAAGTTTTGGTGGAATGGAAACGACGTATTGGATAAATTTTGATGGTGTTGCTATTTTGGCGGAATGATTGGCCATTTGGCCAACCTCTTTTTTAATTTGGAAATTCGGTTGTTAGCCCTTATTAGGCATTTTCCTGCTGCCACGTTGCAACCCACGACTGGGCCACGTGGCAACCACTCATTGGCCCACGTCATCAATCTACACAGTTACTGCCATGTCATCTCTGCCTGGTCATATTGCCACATCACTTTCAGGGTGGTTGTATGGATGCCATGTGGCTTTACGGATTGCCATGTGGCACTTTTCTATTGGTCCACGGATTGATCGGAAGAGGCCAAAAAGGAGTGACAAGTGGCAACCTCTGGTGCTTCCACGTCATCATGCTGACATCATCATGACACATGTCACCCTCTACGTGTGCCACGTACCTTGTATGGATGTTGACGTCATTCGTACTGATGTTGACATCAGCAGTACGAATGCTGACTCATCTGTGTTGACTGGGCTAGGTTGACCAAACCTTTGACCACGAATATATTTTGATCTGTAATTCCATTTGACGAGTCGTTTACACCATTGAAAATCTTGTGACACGCTCTTAGTGATGATGCCAATTTTTTGAGTTTTAAGGACTTTGAAATTTTGTCCTTTCTTTGTCTGTGGAGGCCATTCTGAGCTTCTCGAGGTGCTTCTGCAAATGTTGAGTTATCTTTAGACTTCTCTGGATCCTTTTTGGATCACGCCTTCCCACTGAGAGCTTTTTGAAACACCAAAAGCTTTCATCAATCAACAAATAAGTGAGGGAAGAGTTCCCTCACCTTGTCCTTATCAATCCACTTTTCCTTGCTTGGATGTGTGCCCTTTAAGCCCACTCGAAGATAATCAACATCACCCCTGCATGAAGTCCTCATCCTTCTGTCCAGGATGATATCTTCCTTCAACTCGTCCAAGTACTCAGGAGAAAACTCATCAACTGAAGGTATTGAAAGTTCTTCATCCTGATCTATGATCATGGAGGCTCAAAAAGTTTCAAGTTTTCCACATTTACAACTAAGTAGATCTGCAGATAAGGTGGAAGATCTAAACAAAAAGCATCAGTGTCACTTTTCTCCAAAATAGTGAAGGGTCCATATCGGATGGGCTTGAGTCTCTTGCATTCACCCTTCAATCGCTCCTTGTTGATGTGAAGCCATACTTGGTCTCCAACCTGGAACTGATGATCAACCCTGTGTTTATCATGTGGAGGTTTATACTGTGCTTGACTCTTCTTCAATTGTTCCATGACTTCTTGGTGTACTTGTTGGATCCTTTGAATGAAATTACATGCCCTGTCTTCATTTCTTTGTTCATTGGAATCGACATCTTTCCCATACATCGAGTCCAAAGGGACCTTTGGAAAATACCCAAAACATGTCTCGAATGGTGAACACTGAGTGGAAGAATGTAAGGTTCGATTGTAAGCATGTTGTACATAGGGTATTTGTTCATCCCATAACTTGGGATGCTTGCTGCAGTAGCCTCGAAGCAAAAGTATCATTGTTCTGTTAACAACCTTTGTTTGTCCGTTGGTCTGTGGATGGAAAATAGTGCTCCTCTTCAACTTGGTTTCCATCATTCTTCAGAAGCTTGTCCAAAAATATCCAAGGAATCGGGTATCTCGATCTAAGATAATGGATGTGGGTAACTCAAAGTGAACCCAAGCATACTGAAAGAAGAGATTAGTAGTCTACTCAACAATGATCTACTTTTTGCATGGCATAAAGATACACATCTTGCTAAACCTATCCACTACTACATACAAATAGTCATGACCCCTTTTTGACATTGGTAAACCCCCTAGAAAATCCATGGAGATACTCTCGCATGGATGGGATGGAACAAGAAGTGGTGAGTATAGCCCCAATTTTATATTAGTGGGCTTACAAGTAGAACACATCACACACCCTTTTACATATTTAGTTACAATTGCTTTCATCTGAGGCCAATAACAAAATCTTTGCAGATGAGCCATAGTTTTTCCTACCCGAAAATGCCCAGACACAAGAGAAGTGTGACCTTCTCGTATTACATGGACTCGTTCACTTGTAGGAATACATAGCTTTCCAAGATGGTAGAGTAGTTTTCCTTGCAGAGAATAGTTCTCTACCTATGCACCATGGGTTAGATTTTCAAATACCTCTTTAAAATCTTCATCAACAACATATTGTTCCACATAGCTATCATGAGATAAAGAATCATTCTTCAAAATAATAGAAGCAACAATAGGAGGTCTAGAAAGCATATCAACTACCTTGTTACTTGTACCCTTTTTGTATTTGATTACCAAATGAAACTGTTGAAGAAAACCCATCCACCTGTAATGTCGAGATTGTTGCAACTTGGTTTGTGCTTGGAGATACTATAAGGATTGATGATCTGTATGTATGATTGTTTCCTTCCCTAACAAGTGCTTCCATTTCTTTACACTTTGAACTAATGCATACAACTCTTTATCATATGTAGGATAGTTAACAACATCTTGGTTAATAGTTTCAGAGTGGTAATATATAGGCTTATGATATTGCATCAATATTTCACCCATGGCGTATCCATTAGCATCTGCCTCGATCTCAAAAGGTTGTTGAAGATTTGATAGTGCTAATACTGGTGCGGTCTAATCTTTTCCTTCATAGTGTCAAAGGCTTTTTGTTGCTTTCCTCCCCACTGAAAAGTGTTCTTCACACTGGTTAAGGCATGCAAAGGAGTTGCGATGAAAGAGAAATTTGCTATGAATATCCTCCAATAATGAACTGCACCAAAGAAGCTTCGTGTTTCGGTTACAGTTGTGGGATCATGCCAATTTACAATTACATCAATCTTGGAAGGATCAATTTTCAATTGTCATCCTCCTACAATATGACCTAAGTACACTAGTGCAGTCTTGCCAAATTCACATTTGGACAATTTTACATACAACTTTTCCCTTTGCAAAGTATCCAATACTTTCTTTACATGCCTTACATGTTCATCCCAAGTCCCACTAAATATAATAATGTCGTCTAAATATACAATTACAAAATCATCTAGAAATGGCCTGAATACATCATTCATCACATGCATGAAGGTTGTCGGAGCATTACCAAGCTCAAACGACATAACTAACCGCTCAACCAATCCATGTTTGGTTTTAGAGGAAGTTTTCCATGCATCATGTTCTGCAACCCTGATCTGATGCTATCCACTACACAAATCCAACTTAGTGAAATAAACAACATTATTTAATTGATAAAGTAAATCATCTATACGAGGAAGAGGGTATCGATTTTTCACCGTGATTTTGTTTAAGGCCTAGTAATTGTAACACCCTGCTTCCCCCAGTTTGTAAAAATAACTATACTGGCCAAGAACTGTGGCAAACCCAAAAATGTGAATAATATTATGTATATATATATATATATATATATATTGCAGGACTACTGAGAGGGGATATGCTGAAAAGGAGACCACGATGGCTGAAGAAAGGTGGTGGAAGGCACCTGGAAAGGTGGCGTTAACTTCCACCGAAACCAATACCGTATTTGGACTTCACTGGCTCGGAGAACCAAGAGCGGCTCGTTGGCCCCAAATTAAATGACTCGCTAGGATTGGTAGGTAAAGGGCTCCTCATGAGTAATGAGGGATGGGGGGGGTGAACCGCCTATCTGTAGAGCCATCAGGCCTGACCAATGCGAGGGAAATCGCACCACGCGTAACCTCGCAAGAGGAAAAAGGCTTGAGGGAGAAGCGAGAAGGGGGCAGACGCGAGGGGAGGAAGAGAACTCTGGAAAACACGGAGTGAGTGATAGCAGAGAAGGGGGAGAGTAACCCTCATTCTCGGTCACTGGCAAACAGAGACGCAGTCTCGCAGCATCATGGTCTCAGCTCGGGGGTGGCTAGTGGTAAATCCTATCGGAATCGTTGAGCCTACGGTTGGGTGGAAACGAGCACCCCTCTCAGCAGTTGCACTCACCTCTGGTGCTATTTCTGATAAGTGTTTTACATCTTGCATCATGAAATTTATATGCTGACATATATTCTCTTAGTCTGTGCAGTTTTATGAATGGTTTGAGTATAAGATTGCTTGTGTAGTGTTTTGATTCAGGAATGGTGGTTGCATGCTTATAATGGAAGGGCCACGTATGGCTTATGTTTATAAATAGATTTATATGTATATACGCACATTGAATCAATTCATAATTCAAGCTGTTTCTCGGGAAATCTATAACCTTATCCGTCTTAGGTGATACCTTGGATAAACCTCCCCACAGAGACACCCTTTTTGAAAAGCTCAGAAGAGGTAGCACTTTGTATGCAAAGACTCTGCAGAGGTGCAGAAGTTGCAGAATCCCTTGAGGATTCGAAGAATAAGTATCGATCAACGGATGAGATATTGTCGGAAGATCTGCGGTTATTCACAACCATTAGTTTGAAGGAATAAATGAGGGCGTTAAATGCCTTAACCCTTTTTCCTTTATCTTCACGAGTAGCGAAGAAATCGGGACCGTAGATTCCCAGGGTCCGTGAAAGAATCTGGACCATGGATTCGTGTCCAGGTAGCTTAGGAACGATGAAATGGAGAGACAGGTCTGAGCTGTCAGATCTTGGTCTAAACAGTCGGCAGACGTTGGATTTGTCGAGAGTTGCACGAGGTTTAAACCTCACGTGAAGAATAGCAGAAGCGAAAGTCCCGAGAAGGAGTTCGTATCAGGATTTCGGCATTCGGGAGTTCGAGAGTCCGGGCACTCGACATCAGAAGTCTTGAAATAGTGAAAGAACCTAAGCTGTCCATTGGAGGGAGGACACGTGTCGCGAAATCACCCATATCAGGGATTCAGACATCGAGAGTCATAGAGGGAAGTCTTTCAACTTTGCGGGTGGCGAAGTCGTGAGAGAATCGTAGTCGTCCATCTGAGGGGGATAGGTAGCACCTTTTCGTGTACACAGACCCTGTAGGAATCACAGAGGTCGAGGAAATCTTTCACGGTTTCAGAGAGGAGAAGCTCGGGAGGGATAGTGCCATTTTGTGCATAGAGTCTTAGCTGCAAAGGTCGCAGAGGAGAGGCAAAGGTAGAGACCTTTGATACTTAAGAAATCTTCCAAGGAGAAGGAAGAGAAGCGCATGTTCAAGGAGGAGCTACAACTGCCAGTAGATCAGCTAGAGCGAAATAGATCTGGGTCGTCGAAGAAGTACATCCAGACGCGCACAGAAGAAAGCAGAAACGGACAGCAGAGAGACTTCGTGGAGAAGTGTCGAATTGTCATGGGTCATTGGATCGCACTGAGTTGCGAGGGAGTTAAGCCGTAGAAGCAAACATGAGAGAAGTTGTATGGACGGTGGAGACACTTCAAGTTAGAAGTGGCGAAAAGCCGATAGCCGTTGGATCTTGTAGAGTTGCAAGGCAGTTAGGATCGGTGCAGTCTCGAAGAGGTCTGAGTTCGGGATCTCGCATCTTGGGGTTTCGTAAGAAGAGAGCGCAAGAATTGGGTGCTCCAACTCACGAAGTTGCAAAGTGGCGAGGAGAAAAATCTGAATCGTTGGATCCAGGAACGGGACGACCGTTGGATCAGAACTCCGTGGTGATATCGTATATTAGGAGTTCGGGGGTTCGGAGGTTGGAAGGGGTCACTTTCAACCGTAGAACTCGCGAAGTGCCGAGAACTGAGGCTCATGAGAACACGTGGCACATCCATCAGGTGGTGCCCGCGCGATTGACAGGTGGGCAGGCGTCGCCCGGAAAGGGGTCAACACTCTGTTGACTTCTCGCGTCTCGGAGATTCACGAGATAGGAGCATGAAGGCTCAACGCTCCAACTCGCGAGGTTGCAAGTTGCGAGAAGTGCAAAGAGGAAGTCAACCATTACTGACTTTCGCGTCTCGGGATTTCGGAGAAGAAGAGCACGAGAGCTCGACGCTTCAACCTGCGAGGTTGCGAGTAGCGAAAAGTGTCAAAGGGAAGTCATGTATCGCATTTCCCTGAATCGCAAAAATTCAATAAGCGCTTGGCTGGCTTAAGCGTGTAGACACGGGACAGGGTCATGTGGACAAGACCCCAAGGGGGAAACCTGCCACTCGCTAGCCCTGTCGAGGTTCGGCGCTTCGCCGTGTCGGGGTTTGCAGAGTCGAAAGACTTGACGCTCTGGTAGTGCTGAGTCGCGAAGAGTGAAAGAATGCCATACTTGTTTGGCCTGTGGTTGCGACCCACGATCATGTGGAAATGGACAAGGAAGGAACTAGCCTATGCTAAGACCCCCGTAGGTATCTCGAGGATTCTGATCCTCGAGAATTCGACGAAATGTTTTGTTTTCCTTAGTGGGTA
>JASDQU010754405.1:3662-35633 GCA_032191745.1 Picea mariana | reverse complement strand
CAGAGAAGGGGGAGAGTAACCCTCGTTCTCGATCACTGGCAAACAGAGACACAATCTCACAGCATCGTGGTCTCAGCTCGGGGGTGGCTAGTGGTAAATCCTATCAGAATCGTTGAGCCTACGGTTGGGTGGAAACGAGCACCCCTCTCAGCAGTTGCACTCACCTCTGGTGCTATTTCTGATAAGTGTTTTACATCTTGCATCGTGAAATTTATATGCTGACATATATGCTCTTAGTCTGTGCAGTTTTATGAATGGTTTGAGTATAAGACTGCATGTGTAGTGTTTTGATTCAGGAATGGTGGTTGCATGCTTATAATGGAAGGGCCATGTATGGATTATGCTCATAAATAGATTTATATGTATATACGCACATTGAATCAATTCAGAATTCAAGCCGTTTCTCGGGAAATCTATACCCTTATCCGTCTCAGGTGATAGCCTAGATAAACCTCCCCATAGAGACACCCTTTTTGAAAAGCTCAAAAGAGGTAGCACTTTGTATGCAAAGACTCTGCAGAGGCGCAGAAGTCGCAGAATCCCTTGAGGATTCAAAGAATAAGTATCGATCAATGAATGAGATCCTATCGGAAGATCTGTGATTATTCACGACTATTAGATTGAAGGAATAAATGAGGGCATTAAATGTCTTAACCCTTTTTCCTTTATCTTCATGAGTAGCGAAGAAATCGGGACCATAGATCCCCAGGGTCCGTTGAAGAATCTGGATCGTGGATTCGTGTCTAGGCAGCTTAGGAACAACGAAATGGAGAGACAGGTCTGAGCCGTCAGATCTTGGTCTAAACAGCCGCCAGACGTTGGATCTGTCGAGAGTTGCACGAGGTTTAAACCTCACGTGAAGAACAACAGAAGCGAAAGTCCCGAGAAAAAGTCCATATCGAGATTTCAGCATTCGGGAGTTCGGGAGTTCGGAGGACGAGAGTCCGGGCACTCGACATCAAAAGTCCCGAAATAGTGAAAGAACCTGAGCCGTCCGTTAGAGGGAGGACACGTGTCGTGAAATCGCCCATATCAGGGATTTAGACATCGAGAGTCATAGAGGGAAGTCTTTCGACTTCGTGGGTGGTGAAGTCGCGAGAGAATCACAGCCGTCCATCTGAGGGGGATAGGCAGCACCTTGTCGTGTACACAGACCCTGTAGGAATCACAGAGATCGAGGAAATATTTCATGGTTTCAGAGAGGAGAAGCTCGGGAGGGATAGTGCCATTTTGTGCACAGAGCCTTAGCTACAAAGGTGCAGAGGAGAGGCAAAGGTCGAGACCTTTGATACTTAAGAAATCTTCCAAGGAGAAGGAAGAGAAGCGCATGTTCAAGGAGGAGCTACAACTGCTATTAGATCAGCTAGAGCAAAATAGATCTGGGTCGTCGAAGAAGTACGTCCAGACGCGCGCAGAAGAAAGCAGAAACGAACGACAGAGAGACTTCGTGGAGAAGTACCGAATTGTCATGGGCCGTTGGATCGCACTGAGTTGCGAGGGAGTTAAGTCGTAGAAGCATCCATGAGAGAAGCTGTATGGACAGTGGAGGCACTTCGATATAGAAGTGGTGAACAATCGATAGCCATTGGATCTTGTAGAGTTGCAAGGTGGTTAGGATCGGTGGAGTCCCGAAGAGGTTTGAGTTCAGGATCTCGCATCTCGGGGTTTCGCAAGAAGAGAGCACAAGAGTTGGGTGCTCCAACTCACGAAGTCGCGAAGTGCGAAGTAGCGAGGAGAAAAATCTGAACCGTTGGATCCAGGAACGGGAGGACCATTGGATCAGAACTCCGTGGTGATATTGTATATTAGGAGTTCGGGGGTTTGGAGGTTGGAAGGGGTCACTTTCGACCGTGGAAGTCGAGAAGTGCCGAGAGTCGAGGCTTGTGAGAACACGTGGCACATCCATCAGGTGGGGCCCGCGTGATTGACAGGTGGGCATGCGTCGCCCGAAAATTGCTCAACACTATGTTGACTTCTCGCGCCTTGGAGATTCGCGAGATAGGAGCACGAAGGCTCAATGCTCTAACTCACGAGGTTGCGAGTTGCAAGAAGTGCAAAGAGGAAGTCAATCATTGCTGACTTTCGCGTCTCGGGATTTCAGAGAAGAAGAGCACGAGAGCTCGACGCTTCAACCTGCGAGGTTGCGAGTCGCGAAAATTGTCAAAGGGAAGTCATGTATCGCATTTCCCCGAATCGTGAAAAGTCGATAAGCGCTTGGCTGGCTTAAGCACGTAGACATGGGACAGGGTCATGTGGACAAGACCCCAAGGGGGAAACCTGCCACTCGCTCGCCCTGTCGGGGTTCGGCGCTTTGCCGTGTCGGGGTTTGCAGAGTCGAAAGACTTGACGCTCTGGTAGTGCTGAGTCGTGAAGAGCGAAAGAACGCCATACTTGTTCAGCCTGTGGTCGCAACCCATGATCACGTGGAAATGGAGAAGGAAGGAACTAGCCTATGCTAAGACCCCCATAGGTATCTCGAGGATTCTGATCCTTGAGAATTCGATGAAAATTTTGGTTTTCCTTAGTGGGTATGTGACAGTAATTGACACACATTTTCTATGTTCCATTCTTATTTGGTACCATCACGACCAGAGAACCATAAGGAGATGAATTGGGCATGATGACCCCTTGATCCACTAAGCCTTTTACCTTCTTTTTTATTTATGTCATCTCTATAACTGACATCCTGTACATGCCCACATTGGGAAGAGGAGAATCTTGTTGAAGATGTATTTCATGTTGGATTTCCCTCTTATGAGGTAATACTTATGTTTCCTAAAAGATGTCATCATACTTAGAAACAATATCAATTAATTCTTTCTTATGAGAAGGATCGCATCCTTGGAAGGCGTCAGATGTTCCGACATCCTTTTCCCTTACGACCATGAGTACATATCTCTTATTAGTGTTTATGAGTCTCTTCATTGGTCTTGCACTAACAAGTGTTGTGTTTGCCCTCATGTTGTGGGCTCTAACAATATATTCCACTCCCCCTTTAGTAAGGTGTTATTTTTTCTCACGATAAAAGAATATTGCTTTTGTATTGTAAAGATAAGGACTCCCTAGAAATATGCCACATATATCAAGTAATACAACATCCAAATCCACTTCATCAATCAACTTTGAAGCAATAGCAAATCTGACCCTACACTGCTTGGTGACATTAAGTTTTTATTTATCACATACCCAACTGAGAGGATAAGGTTTTGGATATGGTTTAGTTTCAAGACCCATCTTTTTGACAAGTGCTTCAGATATCAAGTTTACTTGGGAACCTGGATCAAATAATGTATCTATCTTAGTGTGTTTAGATACAACTCTTATTTGAAATAACTCATTCCTCTTTCTTTCATCATCATGAGATTCATTATTGGAATTTGAACTAGCATGAAGGGAACCTTTACCTTGTACTCCAATCACTGTGATATTTTCCTCGTCTCCTGAATCAGAACCAAGATCTTGTTGCACTATAGCAACAGTCTTTGTCTTCCCCTTTCCACCCAACTGTTTCAGTCTTTTCTCTGGATGTAATTTCCAACAATGTTCATCATCATGACCATTCTTCTTGCAATGAGTGCAAGATGGCTTTCCTTCTTCCCTCTTTACAGTGGCAGTCTTCTTGTCCTTCGTTTGAAACTTTCCTTTAAATTGCTTATGTGGGAATTTGGAAGGTTTCTTCGTGGGATCTTCTTGAACATACTTTCCCCTGTTCTCAAGGTGAGTGGCTTGCACACAAACTTCATCAAGATTGGTGGGGTTAAACAATAGTAAAGTATGACAAATGTAACTATGAAGTGCACCAATATACTTCATTAAAGTTTTATAAGAATATAAAGGAATGTTTAATACAAGAGATTTCTTCCTAAATTCTTATGTGAAACTTTGTACAATTTGACCTTTACTTTGTCTTAAAGTTTGTCACATTGCTTTATGTAAATAACCCAATGGATAAAATTGTTTCCTTATTGTTGATTTAAATTCTGACCATGAGGAAAGAAGATTACCACACTTACTTTTGTCCTAAAGTTTTCTCTCCCACCATATGAGAGGAGTGCCTTTCAACCAAAGAGAGGCCAATTGCACTTTAACTTCCTCTTCATCAATCTGTTGAACACGACAATATACTTCAACCTGTCAGATCCAATTATCTAGCTTTTCAGGATTAACATCTCCATTAAACATAGGTAAAGCAAATTTTAGATCAAGCTTTAATAATGGTTTCTTAAAAGAAGCTTTATGGCTAGAATGATGAGAACGATGAGAATGATCAGAGGAAGAAGAGCTAGAACTTGATGGTGAAGATGGAGGCTCAAGAGGGTCTCCTCCAGCCCCTTGATTCACTGAAGTATTTTCATCCGCTAATGCTTCCTTTTTCTTCCCTTTCTTTGTCGTTCTCTTCTCGTAATTTCCATACATTTTCTCGACCACATCTGACATGCGATAGAAGACCATGTGAAAGTTTTTCTCCTGTTCATCATGCTTGTCCTCTTCATCCATTTTCTTCCTTCGGGATGCACAACCAACTTCGGGGTTGAAAGTTTTAAGTGTTCCTTCACCCTGTTTATGCTTGGCCCTAGTAAGCATTCACACTCACCAATTCAAGTCAAAGATGATTGCTCTGATACCAACATGATCCGGGATATTTTCATCGATGTGACTTGTTAAAGAATTGTATTAAATGAGCATAAACTGAAATGCATCATAAAGAAGGAAAGATCAATGATAAAGAGACATAAGCATCAAATATGAACACAAAAACTTGATAACGGAGTTTGTCCTTGATGGACTACGTCTCCGGGTCCTGCTCTCAAATGGGCAAACCTTTTTATTAACTCAACAAAGAATTTGGAAAAATACATAAGTATACCTCATTCAGGAGTTAAGTTGTAGAAGCTTTGCTCAGATCATAAAAGAAATAGCACCACTGAAATCGTGGCATGAAATTACCCAAAAACGACTATCTCCACGCCTCGATCTGAATCTGGCACTTTCAAGCCCATGAGAAATTTCATCTTGGTTTTTGTACCTGCAACTTGCAATTAATTCATTAAAAATTTGCCTTGAAAGTCGTGTCCGACCGTATCGTCGCACGCCCTGCTTCTCCCCCCTCAAGCATAAAAAAACTATGCTTTTAATACAAAATCTGGGTGGAATGACTAACATAGGCCGATGGCCTAGTGGTTGGCGGATACTATTTAAAACATTTGTGGTTGGGGAGGTCCTGGGGTCAAACCAGCAGGCCTCGCCCTTTTGGGTGTATAGTTGTTAATAGTTTTAGATTTGGTATATATATATATATATATATCCCGAACCTCTAGCCAAATATAATGGTCGCCAGTTTGGCGGATCGTCAGGACGGATATGGCGGACCGATATTCCTTTTGGTGCGAGTTTTGGTGAAATGGAAACGACGGATTGAATAAATTTTGGTGGTGTTTCTATTTTGGCGAAACAGTTGGCATTTGGCCAACCTCTTTTTTAATTTGGAAATTCGGTTGTTAGCCCTCATTGGGAATTTTCCTACTGCCACGTGGAAGCCCATGACTGGGCCATGTGGCAGCCACTCATTGGTCCATGTCATCAATCTGCACAGTCACTGCCACGTCATGTCTACCTGGTCAGCTTGCCAGGTCATCTACCAGGTGGCTGTATGGATGCCACGTGGATGTATGGACTGCCACATGGTGCTTTTCCATTAGTCCATGGATTGACTGGAAAAGGCCAAAAATGAGTGACATGTGGAAACCTCTGGTGTTGCCATGTAATCATGACACATGTCACCTTATGCATGCACCACATATCCTATATGAACGCTGATGTCATCCGTACTGATGTTGATGTCAGCAGTACGGATGTTGACTCATCCCTGCTGACTGGGCTAGATTGACGAAAACTTTGACCGCAAATACCTTTTGATCCGTAACTATGTTTGACGAGCCGTTTACACCGTTGGAAATCTTGCGACGTGCTCTTCGCGATGATGCCAATTCTTCTGAGTTTTAAGGGCTTTGAATTTTTGTCCTTTCTTTGTCTGCTGAGGCCATTCTGAGCTTCTTGAGGTGCTTTTGCGAATGCTAAGTTATCCTTAGACTTCTATGGATCCTTTTTGGGTCAACATTGGTAACCAGTGAGTTGGTACAACACATGTCTGGTGACAGGTAATTTAGAGAATAGGTACACCAAAACCATAAAGAAGCAGTTAAATTCCCAGGAGGGAGGTATCACAGACCAATTGGTTGGCATTTCCAGGTTAATTCACATAGGAAGTACAAAATTCGAGGAGGTCATAATGAGGGAATTATTCACATCTTCCATAAATAGTAAGAGAATAAGGAACTCTCAGAGTTTGGATGTCCAGAAGAAGCTAACACAGTAGTGTAGTATCTACCGTCCACATAACAAGCAGTAGGACACTCTTCACAGACTCTACACTCTTAATGGCGCCTTGTCACGGTTACTGTCGAGGCTATAGACGAGGTGGAAGCTCAGCAGCGGAGCCTTCCTCAAGCACCAATGGTGGTTTCACTCCGAGCACTCGCATTTAATAGGAAACATGTGAGGCAACAACTACTATTCAGGGATTCACTCTACCCCACATCCAAGAATGGTTGGCGATGGTGGAAGTAGAGATTCATCTTGAAGGAGCTCTGAATCTAACGCAAGAGGTTGATGAATCCATAATCACCTAGGTGCCAGATATCAGAAGCTCATGGGGAAGAGAGTCAAAGTACTGGAAAACTGTGGAGTTATACTGGCATATAAAAATGCTCTTGGGACAAATGCTACAGAGTCGTGAGGAAGCGCAAAATACAATTCAACTTCAACTAGATGGATTTTATATTCTCTTGCGTGAAGTTCTGGCATGTCTCCCCTCCTCCGACTCAGTGTTGACGACGACAGTGGTCTAGCCAACTAAGCCAACATCTCTAGGTCCCCCTCAAGGGCCATAGGCTCCTCCCCCTATTGACTAATCAATATGAATACTCCTTTATATTTTGATGTAACTAGCAGTAGTTCTAGCTATGTTTTTGCTATGAGAAAAGCTCACATCTATGTTTTTTATGGATATCTAGTAAGAAAGTGGATAGAAAAAAACTTGTCTCAAACAATTTGGAATAATGATCTCTTTCTTTGTTTTCGGTCTAGTTTCCCAAGCAACAAACCAACAACTAAGATTTTTTGTATGAATTTCGATGGTTAAGATAATATAATTTGCCCCGTGTACTTACAAAAAAGAAAAGACATCATATGATCTCAAATGGAAATTCATGTTACTTATGAAAACAAGAATTATTCTCTAAAAACTATGTTTCTAGAAAATACACATGTAATGTATCTTCATTATCAACATTAAAAGTAGCGTCTGCTGGTCTAAAATTTAATTATTGGCAAAGATATGTAAGTCAAACTACAACAATATAAGACCATTTTCAAAAGAAATGATTGTCTCTTAATTATGTGACATAATTTGGCATCATGCCAATGAACATAAATAAAGCTTGCAATCTTTAAAAGGAAAGTTTGGGGAGGCATTTCTCTTAACAAGAAACATCAAGATCAAAGTCTCAAAGTCAATTAGAATTAGTACTTCACAATTTACTAGATAACACCTTTCCAAGATGTTGACAATCAAGCACAGGTGGAATAATGAAATCATCACAAGCATAAGCATTTGTTTCACATACTAACTCTACTTTATAAGTTCATCAATTATGTCATCTCATTAATTTCCTAGAATCTCTTAGATGGAGGTCTTGTTCCCTTCTCCAAGGAAGACAATTCCAGGGTTTAGGGTTAATGTTCATAGGCTCATCCATGTAACACCTTATACATTGATTAGAAGTGTGATTCTTTGTTCATTAAAGTCGTTATAAACATAAGGAAATGATTATTTAATCTACAAGCTTCTTGCTTCATCATTCACCTATGCATGGTTATACAAATTGTCTCAAAAACTTATAGCATGAGTTCCACTAGCCTTGAGGCCAAAACATGATAAAACCCATTCCATGACAAAGGTAAATACCTCATAGGAAATCTTAAGGTCATTCATAATAGTTACATAATAATCTATGCATAGAAATCACATGTTTTCAGGAGTATGGGGGCAATAAATCCCTCCTTCATTCAAGAGTCCATTGTAAGAACAAATCATGGTACAAACCAATTCAACAAAGATAATCATCTCACATCATCCCTCAAGAACATTCACATTAGACTCCAAAACTTTCCATGGACATCAAACAATATTTGTGAAGGTTTTGGGGGATTTGAGTAGCCCTTCCTTTGAGGAGGCAAATGCAAGTAACAAAGAGAGGTTTAACTCAATCAAACCAATCATTTAACACCATTAACATCATTCTTAAATTTTATTTGTCATCACCTACAATTATTACCATTCCAATAACTCATTCCATCCCTTAAAACCTTAAAACCATCAAAGGAGGCCATTTAGGCCACTACATGACATGCTCATGGGTCTTGTGTGTTATCACATAAAGTTGTCTAAGGGCTGGAGGGTGAACCCATCCTTTTCTTGCGCGGATATCAATTTCGATTTCAAAGCGTACCTTTCAGAGCGACCCACTTTGGGTTTGAAATACAAACAATAGGCGAGATCACCTTTCAACGGCGGAGGTTCATCAGGCAGATCATATCGATGGTGGGAAATATTACGGAGGAGGAGATCTAGATCGTTGATTTAGAGGGACACACGGCGCATGATTAGCGATTTGGCAGTTACGCAAAGGGGAGATCTAGACCGTTGGATCACGGAGAATCGTGGACCGTCGATCTGAGGTGAACGCAGAATCAGAAATAGGGAGAAGGGAGGTGAGTATTCTTTCAACTTCCTGAGACACAAAATCTCGATACGCAAAGGGGAGATCCGGACCATTGGATCATGGGGAATCATGGATTGTCGATCTGAGGCAAGCACAGGTTCGGGTTTCGGAAGAAGGGAGACAAGAAATCTTCGATAACACGAAGAGTGAAGTCATGAAGCGCTCAGAAGTTGGGCCCCAGGTCATCGTCGGGGTCACATTGTTGAAGGTTAAGGAGATGAGCTGGCGCTCGCTAGGGTCCAGTTCACGAGTTCGGAAATCAGGAGAGTCGGGAGTGGCTCACATTGAAGCACCTGAGACGCAAAATCACGAGGCACCTTTTGGGAAAGCGTTTGGTCACAGCCAGAGGTCATATAAATAAATAACGGATCCACAAAGGAGCTTAGCACCTACAATGCCTGTATTGGCCATAGGGGAAGATTTGCATAGCCTCAAGGCGTCAGGATTGACTCGAAGAAGTCGTAGGCACCGCCTAAAACATTCATGGGTGTCAGGCCTCATTCTGATCCCAATGAAGAAAGTTATTGAAGATAGGGGTGGAAGTTGAGACCTCGTCTCACCTCATAAATGGAAAGCGTTGCAGAGAGCAGCCATGAAGGCAGACTGTCCACTCAGAGCTTCTTCATGGATGGATTTTCCTGTAAAACGCATAACTGTGCCTGTATCACATCTGACATGAGGAGGCCTGCATAGTCTGATAGAGCGGGCGTCGACTGGAAACTTTGAATGCAGGGGCCCGATCAAGCTCCTGGTAGTCCCAACAATTTTTAATATATATAGGTGTTATCGCTCAGTTTGTTGTCTAGGTCAAGTAGCTGAAGGTTAAGGGTCAAACTGGCGTAACAAGAGCTTCCCCACCCACTGTCACCTCGATGGGGGGCTCTTTCTATTTAGGGAGGCTAAGCCCAAGGGAGACGTCCCTGACAATCTGGGGTTTTGAAAGGCAAGGGGTTAAAGGATCAAGGCAAGTTTTTCCTTTCACAAATTACCGCCAAGAAGATAGTCAAAATGAAGGTATTCCACAACATAGGCACCTGTTTGCGAGACAAGGAAACAATAAAACTAATGCATGCAAATAGTGGTTAGTACTTCATAGATTTATGACTATCAACATTTATTATTCATGAGCATAAATAGCAGTAATTACTGACGAAGTCAATGATTGCAAAAAATGACTATGGCTTATAATGTTACTTCTCAATAAATACTGGAAATGATATAACGTTCAATGTATAAAATCAATCTTTGAATTAACACCATGCATCAAATATCATTAAATGCTCATTCAAGACAAGAGTGCTGCGTCAAGCTTACTAGAGGTGACGTCAGCCTTTTTCTAGGGTTAGTTTTATAGACAAAGAGATCAACATTTTGCAAATAGGCCAATGGAATTTATCAATACATCAATGTTTATCATTTGATGACTAAGCCACAACATTTTTAATCAACCAAAGGTTCAAATAAGGCATGACGTCATCTTTTATCTAGGGTTAGTTAGACGTTAGGGTTAGTTAGGGTTTCAAAATTGAAAGTTTTGAAAGGTTATTTTGGCACAATGAGCCCAACGTTGGAGAGTTAGACCAGTGCCTTAGGGTATTATGGAGTCAGGAGTAAGGGCTAGGTCTCGGGAAGATCTAAATTCAAAGACAAGAGAGTTAGGCTCTATGGTGCTGCAATGGCAGGGCCCTAGAGTCAAAACCCTAAGGGGAGGAGGCTCATTTCGGTGTTGCTTAAGCAATGCCTCATGCTCCTCCCTCTTTCTTTAAAAATCCTTGGCAAAACGGCTAGCTTCAAAACAGAAATCTAATGGTGAAAAGTGTTGCAAGAGCAAGGCCCTTCAAACCCTAAAAGTCAAAACCCTAGGTGTAGAATTAACTAGGCCTAGGACGTCTTCTTTCTTCAACTTATGTTCAAAAGCTAACTTAGAAAAAGGGGAACTAGTGTAGCAATGGCTAGGCTATATCCTCCTTAATCAATGGCTAAAACAAGTTTTCAATCATGGGGACATATAGCAAGGACCTACTTGTGTGCTTGCTACCTAGGGTTTCAATGATTAAGCAAAATAATAACAATGTAACAATAAATGCAAGATATTTAACCTACAACCATTCAATTAAGAAGTTTTGCATGAGAAATACACTTACAAATCATGAAGAGCTTATCAAACCCTAGTTGTAAACCTTCCAATGATAGAAAACACCATAAAAATGCCAAGAATGATCCTCCACAAGAGTTGCGCCTCACTTCCAAGAGCAATAATCCAAGACAAAAGACTAAAAAAGATCTCTCATAAGAGAGTGAGTTGTGTTATGTGAAAATGAGAGGCAACGCCCTCTATTTATATCATCCTAATGACCTTTAATTAGAAAATAGGTCATTTAAAACAACCGACAAGGCTGATTAATAATATTACACTGTTTTTTACATTAAATGCTAAAAATGTCATAATATGAGCTCAAAAGGGAGACGTCAGGCCCCTCTAAGGGAGACGTTGACCCTTTTTGGGCAAGATCAGCATCCAAGAAGCAGAACGTTGGCCCTTCTAGGGCTTCTCCAAGCTGCCACATGTGCCAAATGACCCCAACACACTGCCACATGTTCCAGAAAAACGTCCAGCTGCCTCAGGTGACGTCCTGTCCATCAAAAGCAATCATCCCATCTGCAGTGGGTGATCCCCCCTAGGCCGGGCTCTGCCAAGGTGTCCTGGTGGAACATCCTTTTGTCTTCTTTGTGCAAGGGCTCATCACAACAGTGTCCTGTCTCTGCCATCCCAACAACCATCTGATGGGCTCTTCAGCCCCATGGAGGTCTGAGCTAATCATATCCCCATGTGTACCGGTCCACTGGTACCTGTCCGCCGGGTATGGTCCTGCACATCAAAAACTACGCCCTCCATGGGCTCTTCAGTCCTTGGGATCATAGCAATGTAAATCACATTTCATCATTAAATTTATCAAATACATGCATGAAATCCCTAACATATCATCTAATAGCTCAAAGACACTACACATATCTACTATACAAAGCTGAAGAAACCAACATAACAACCTATTGGGCTAATACCCACAAGAAAAGAAAAGTTTCCTCAGAGGATCATTCAAGCCATGTATACGAAGTGATATGGTTTAGGGATATCCAGTCATAGTAAGACCAGGGGTAGGTGTTGTCCGTGGGTGCCTTTGTAGGAGGTGAGTTGTACCCGTCATGGATGCACCTTTTCCAAGCCCTTTCATTTGCCTTTATTTTTTATTTATTGCTTTTCTTTCCTTTTTACTTCAAGGTCTGACCAGAGGACACTGCCTTGGCATGGTGACCAGAGCTAACAGTGTTACCCACTGGTATCTTCACAGAGATGATAAGGCTGGCTCGTGATGAGACCCCCTTTCCCTTGGCCATGCAACCAAAGGTCACTGCCCTGGCATGGTGACCAGATAATGGCAATTTCATACTGCTGGATACCTATGAACATAATGGGTCGGCTCGTGATGAGACCTCCCATCCTCTCGATTAGGTCTTGTTTTGTTATTTTTCTTAGGGTCCCTTTAGTTTCTTATCGAGAGGCCTTTCATTTCCTTCTCGGGGATCCCTGGGCGAAGCATCTCTAGGTTTCATTTCTTATGGTTTTTATCTTTTACCAGTTGCTTTTACCCCCTGGGCCTTTAGCCCCTTCTTCCCACAAGACAAAGTGTAACCCTCAAAAGGTCATCCTAATGGACGGACTAGGGGAATGGGATGGATGAATGGGAGATAAGATGTAAAATGATAGAATGGTGGGAGCGAACGATGGCTTTGCAAATCCCCCTCGGTGGCTAACCCAAACCCATGAATACAAGCTTGCTAAGTCACTCCATCGATCACCCCAACAATGGTCAAGTGGATCAGTGTAAGATCCAAGCAATCATCAGAAATGAAAGGAACCTAATGCATATATAAGAAGGTTATAATGATTAAACATGACACATACCATGATACCTTGGACCGATTACCTCATGGAGCAAGAGTCCTCTCTGATGCAAGCCCAAGCCGATGGTGATGGAAGCTACTGCTGTTGACAAGACAAGTCTAGCAAAGAAGAAGAAGGATGGGCCCTCCAGAGCCATGCTCAGGTCAATCCTGCTCTCGGTACTCCATGTCTAGGACCTGTGGGCCTCGAGACATGATCTCCTAGTTATCCCTAGATATCGGGGATAACAATAGGTTGTTTTGATATTTTGTTAAGGTCAAATGGTTGAGCTAGGCTCCCTGCTATTGTAATATTTTTATGAAGAACATTGGTTCTTTGGTTATGTATTTGTTTTTGAGACATCTTGGTTAATCTAAGTCATCTTTCTTGCTCCATCTTGTTTCCCTCTGATACTGAAAGAGTTCATGATTGACTGATTCACATGAATTGTTGTGACTGTATTATGATGAATGTTTGATTATAGTGTTGTTATAATTTCTTTCAGTTTCTTTGAAATTTGAATTCAAGAGGATCTTGTGTTTAAGTTTCTCCTCCTTAGGCTGATGGAAGACCTGATGTCCACGACATACCTCTAAACTCTCCTCACCAAAGTCTTCCCTCTATTCACCCTTACTCCAACTTACTGACTGAAGTTGATTCCATACCTCAATTGCTTATGCATGCTAGTCCAGTTTTTTGAGTTAGAACTTTATTATCATTGAGTCCTCTCCATTTGATCACCTAAAACTCATTTACATTTACTATATAAACTGATGGGTACTGGGCTTACCTCCCCTGCAGTCAGGAGGTGACTTCTAGTGCTAACATAAATGGCATCATTGTCGAGGATGGATTTGAACAGATTAAAGAGCTCCCTGGGAAGAACGACATAGATCCAGCTCTTTATGGTAGAGAAGAGTGGGATACAAAAATTGATTGTAATCATCTACTTGGYGACTCCACATCAGAGACTCCACTGGGGAGGATCCCATTGACAGAAAGATGAAGGGAATGACTAGGTATCAACTTATGAGCTTTCTTCATGAACTTTTGTTATTCTTTATCAACTCATTTTTGTTTTTCTCTTCACATATAAAGAGGATCGTATTTTTCTTTGTTTATTCGGTTGATCACCAACCTTCCTTTATATATCCATCCTTGAAGGAAGAAGCCATACTTTATGCTTGTGTTGTAGATGCTGACCCTATATCCTCAGCTCAACCTATTCATAAAGATGAACTTCATACTAAGATCCCTCTTGGATTCAATCACCCTTGCATCCCTAAGGAGGTTGAAACTGATCCACAACCTCCTCAAATCTCATCACATGTTGTTGTTACTGTTCATCCTTTCCATCAATGTGTTAAGCCTTATATTCAGCCCACTAGTTTTCAAACTAGAATCAGAGACAAGCTGTTTAAACCTTTAAAGCTTCCATATCATCTTCATCCTTGTCCTCCTGATTTCTTTAAATATATTCCTCATTTTCTTGAGGAAGATCATGTTACATCTTAGAGGCATGTGGAGGCCTTTGAGAACTTTGTTTGTCAATTTGAGATTGCTCATGATGACGTTGCCATGAGATTGTTCTCAAATTCGTTGTTTGGAGTTGTTGTTGTCTGGTTTAAATGTTTGGGAGCTGACTCCATTGGTTCCTGGGTTGAATTATGCAATGCATTTTTGAAGTGGTGGGGTGAGAACAAGTCCCTTGATTAGTACTGGGATGATTTTAATGCCTTGAGGAGAGGGGAAGAGGAAGCCTTGGCCGTCTTCAATAAGAGGTTTTACCGTGTGTATCATAATATGCCTGTACAGATTAGACCCACAGAGACCGTTGACATGGTGTACTATGTCATGACTCAACATTCAGAGCTTGTCCTTCATCTGAGAGAAAGGAAATCAACATCTTTATCTCAGTTATTCATGGATCTTGGCGAAGTGGAGGAGAACCTTCGATCTTGTGGCAGGATTAAAATTCAGTATCATCTCAACTCTGAACGTAAGGCAGTTTTTATCTTTTGTCCCTATGAAGAAAAGACGGTGGATAATTTTGTCTTCAACATAGTTATCCATGAGCAGCCCTGTCTTGATGAAAATCATGTGTATGAACAACTAGGAGCAGCTGTTACTATTGTTCCTTAAATATATATTTTTAACAGTTATTTTCCTGATAAAATTACTGATTTAAAGGCTGATCATAGATATGAAAGACAACCCCTTTTTTTATGAATATCCTAGTGATGATGAGCAACAAGCTTATCTTGTATTTGATCACTATGAAGACAACAAGGATGATGCAGAGGTTGGCCTTGTCGCGCAAGACATCAAATTTGACCAGGAGCAACCCTTAGTTGAGGCACATGAAGAGGTCATTTATACACAGCCTGAAGTAAATCCACAGTCACCAGTGGATCAACATCCACCTATGTCCATCCTTCTTCCACTTGTACCTAAAGTTCACAGTAAGCAACTTTTGGACCCTGTTAAGAACCAAACATCAATATATTATGGAAAAACCTCAGGAAAAGTACTCAATGCCTTGAAACAGAGATAATTTCAGATAATAAGCCTCTTCGAGGGGGCAACCTCCTTTTACCCCACTTAAATGTTCAAGTACAAGATGATTCAAAATGAACATGTCTCCTTGGTATATATAGGAGACTAGGAGGTATAATTACAAATAATGTCTTAAAGCCGACATAATTAAAATAACATTACTAATCTAAATTACAACTAATGGCCTAAAGCCGACATAAATAAAATAGCATTACTAATCTAATATGCCCCAATTAAGGGGTAATGAGCCAATATTAGGGCTTAACAGACCCACAGATGCCTATGGCTGTCTTTCAATCAAGTGTGCTTGTCTTTCAAGCAAGCTGTCAACAGATTTGAAAAAGTGAAGGTAACCTTTCATAAGTTAATCATGTGTTGCCTTCAGTTTCATGACCCTGTCAATGAGTACATAATGTTACACTTTTCAAATTCTTTGGAGCATGCAAGTTTGATCTTTTTTTCAACATTTGAAGGTAATATGGGTGATCATAAGAATGAAATTAGCCAGCTATCACACTTTCCTTGTTTCTTATGGATCATTTGCGGTGAAGTGAAGGATTCAGTGATCAAACAGTTTGAATGGCTATGGTGGAAGTTTGCCTTCACCTAGCCCATTGTAAAAGTCAGTTAGTTTAGGTTTTGTACATAAATAAGCTCTTTTTGGAGCATGTGCATTTGTTTTCCTTTTTATAAGTAGAATAGTGTACATGTCGACCTTCGACGAAATGTTTTGAGCTCGACTCCATAACCCAATGCATAAGGCGACTGGAACTACTTGTTCTTGGGAGCTCGTAGGGAGCATGCCATCCCCTGTGTAGCAAAATGTTATCACATAAAGCTGTCTAAGGGTCGCAGGGTGACCCCATCCTTTTCTTGTGCGGGTATCAGTTTCAATTTCAAAGTGCACCTTTCAGAGAGACCCACTTCGGGCTCAAAATACAAGCAACAAGCGAGATCATCTTTCAACAATGGAGGTCTATCAAGCAGATCAAATCGACGATGGGAAATATTGTGGAGGAGGAGATCTGGACCATCGATTTAGAGGGACATGTGGCACAGGATTAATGATTTTGCAGTTACGCGAAATCCCAATATGCAAAGGGGAGATCTGGACCATTGGATCACGGAGAATTGTGGATCGTTGATCTGAGGCAAGCACAAAATTGAAAATCGGGAGAAGGGAGGTGAGTATTCTTTCAACTTCCCGAGACGCGAAATCTCGATACACAAAGGGGAGATATGGACCGTTGGATCACAGGGAATCATGGACTGTCGATCTGAGGCAAGTGCAGGTTCGGGTTTCAAAAGAAGGGAGACAAGAAATCTTTCGACAATGCGAAGAGAGAAGTCGCGAAGCACTCAGAAGTTGGGCCCCACATCATAGCCGGGGTTAGATTATTGAAGGTTAAGGAGACGAGCTGGTGCTCGCTAGGCTCTAGTTCGCGAGTTTGGAAATCGGGAGAGTCGGGAGTGGCTCACATCGAAGCACCCGAGACGCGAAATCACGAGGCACCTTTTGGGTAAGCGCTTGGTCACAACCAGAGGTCATATCAATAAAGGACAGGTCCACAAAGGAGCATAGCACCTACAACACCCGTATTAGTCACAGGAGAAGATTTGCAGAGCCTCGAGGCGTCAGGATTGACTCGAAGAAGTCATGGGCACCGCCTAGAAACATTCATGGGTGTCAGGCCTCGTCCTGATCCCAATGAAGAAAGTTATTGAAGACAGGGGCGGAAGTTGAGACCTCATCTCACCCCATAAATGGAAAGCATTGCAGAAAGAAACCATGAAGGCACATTATCCACCCGAAGCTTCCTCATGGATGGATTTTTCTGTAAAATGCATAACTGTGCCTGTCTCACATCTGACATGAGGAGGTCTACACAGTCTGATAGAGCGGGCGCCAACTGGGAACTTTGAATGTAGGGGCCCAATCACGCTCCTGGTAGTCACAACAGTTTTTAGTATATATAGGCAGTTTTGATATTTTGTTAAGGTCGAATGGTTGAGCTAGGCTCCCTGATATTGTAATATTTTTATGAAGAACATTGGTTCTTTGGTTATGTATTTGTTTTTGAGACATCTTGGTTAATCTAAGTCATCTTTCTTGCTCCATCTTGTTTCCCTCAGATACTAAAAGAGTTCATGATTGATTGATTCACATGAATTGTTGTGATTGTATTATGATGAATGTTTGATTATAGTGCTATTATAATTTCTTTTAGTTTCTTTGAAATTTGAATTCAAGAGGATCTTGTGTTTAATTTTTTCCTCCTTAGGTTGTTGGAAGACCTGATGTCCATGACAGACCTCTACACTCTCCTCACCAAAGTCTTCCCTCTATTCACCCTTACTCCAACTTACTGACTGAAGTTGATTCCAGACCTCAATTTCTTATGCATGCTAGTCCAGGTTTTTGAGTTAGAACGTTATTATTATTGAGTCCTCTCCATTTGATCACCTAAAAATCATTTACATTTACTGTATAAATTGATGGGTACTGGGCTTACCTCCCCTGCAGTCAGGAGGTGACTTCTAGTGCTAACACCGTGAAGCAAACCATCAAGCATAAGGGTGTGCTCATAGGTTTCCTTAAGGAACCCATCAACAAGGTCAATCATGTCCTTCACAAAAGGAGTGGGCATACTCTAAAATACCTAAAAACTCAAGAATTTTCATTTGTAAAATCTACATGAAGCCTTCCAAGTTGAACCATTATTTGAGGGCTTGAAAAAGCAAGGGTTATACATCAAATAATATTTATAGAATTTTTAAGAGAGTGCATGATAAATATTTTAACCACGAGCACTTAGAAAAATTACTAGGAAACAAAACATGCACTTGTAGGAAGAAGATTTCATATTTCAAATTCTCAAGAGGAAACCTCTTAACAACTCGATAGGTGGTTTATTGGGGTTCATATCTTTCAAATTATCAATCTTAAATGGGTAGACAAAACATTATTTCACACAATCATTTTGTAAAACACTTGGCATATAAGTATTTCCAATGCATTTCTACATGTGTCTTGCAAACTAATTGATTACAACCACATTCATTTCACCCACTAACATCTATAGGATTTTCATGGCATGTTCTCGTAATAAATAATGCAAATGTATCCTTCATCATAAATGAGTGAAATCATAACCAAAGAGAAGAGGAAATACACTTATCTTTTCACAAATTGAGCTCCAAGGCAATTGACTGGGTGTGGGAAATTTTCCTTTGAACCATAGGCAAATCCTCCATGGATGTTACCTTAGTGTTGGGCAATAAAACCACCATAATGAAGAATATTTGTTCAAGGCTCCCAAATTATTCCTTCCATTCCCAAAATTTTCCAACACCGATCCAATACAAACCAGTATTGGCCCTTGGGTTCTTTATTGAATATTTCAATTAGACCATCTCTTAGTACTCGCTCTACTACCCCATACAACACATGAATCCACTCCCCTCTCTACTCTTCAGTCCCTCAAGAATTCTCTTCCTCTTTGTGCTCTTCAATATATGTAGCAAGAGCTCAAGTCACTATCTACTTTCAAAATTCATTTCCACTAGTTTCTTGTGTCTTGGATAACAAATTATGGATTATTTGACAACCCCAAAAGGCCAACATTGTAGAGGGGTTTAGGAAGGTATCTCCCTACTCAATATTGATGCCTAATATCACATAATAGTTCCTCTTTCATATCTACATGGACTTTATGAGAGATAGGTTGGTTTTCCCTCATAAAGAACTATATTTTCTCTTCAAAAACTTTCTTTTTCTCAAGTTTCTCCCTCCTAATTTGAATTCCCTTCCTTGCATGAATGAATGGATGAGAACAAGGAGCCCTCCCTGTAATCCTTTCTTGGTTCCTTGATGGTAGGACTTGGTTACTTAAAAGTGGGAGGTAGTTGCTTAAGTATAGAAGATAATTACTTGAAGTAATTAAATCATTTCACTGGGCTCCTAATTTAATTAGCATAAACTTTAGGATGAAGTGAAAATAGGACAATCTCATGGAATAAGGCTAAGGATAGGATATGGTAATATCATGAGATATATGTCAATCCCCCTTGGACCCCCTTACCTTTCCCCTCTTGTGGACTCATAGCCCATTAGATGCTCTACCGTAGTCAACCTTAGAAGATTTCATTAGATCAAAATGATCATTGTTTATATGTCTTTCAAAATCACCATGACAACTACCTCATGGTGTGGAGAAAAACATAGCAATGAAAAACACAATTACAACATGAACTATTGATTTTGTAGCTTCAGGAGGTATTCCCACCAGAAGCCAAGGTGCCAGGCTTGTGGGAGATTTCGCTGGCACCAGTTTAGCCTTTTGTTTCATCAAAATTGACCTAGAAATGAGGCTAGGGCCTCATGGGCAAGGTGATGGGATTTGTGGGCTTGTGATGGGGTTCCACACCCACAAGAGGAGAATAAAATATTCTAATTAATTGTTGAGTTTAGGAGGGGCTCCTAAACTCACTCATTGGACTCATATATAAAGGAAATATGTCATTGTGACATATGATTACTGTGCAATATGGAGAGAGCATAAGTGAGGTGCACTAGTGCTAGGAGCTTGGAAATTTCAACAAGGGGAATTATGCGGTTGTGACAAATCTGGACTAGGGTTTGAAGGTGATTTTGTGTTTCTGTCTCAATCCAAGGAAGGCATATTTTCTAACCAAGGAAGGCGCACGTTTGAGGAAGAAATAGGGACAACAAACTGCAAAGAATAGTCACATGTGTGGAAGAAAGAGTACAGGACACATGTGTGAGAAAAAAAATTGTACGAATAGGCCGTACGTAGTCTGCACATGTGAGGGAAATCAGGCCACACATGTGATAGATTTTCTGGGAAGATTTAGTTCGCACGTGTGAAAATTTTGAGGCAACAACATATCCATACTATTGACATCAACAGGTGTACAACTGACATCAACATTATTATAGGTGACAACAACAGGCTTGTCAGGCATAGGTGATTTCTGGGTAATTTTGTTGATTTTAGGTTGGGAGGACAAGGTTGTGAGCTACCTTATGAAGATTACTTAGATATGTGATCAACTTGTGGCCATCAATGATAAGGTGGAGGATGTTAAGTTGGTGAATATAGCATTTAGAGGTCTTCTTAGGTCTTGGGAGCCATTTGTGTAGGGGATCTGTGCACGAGACAAGTTGTCAAAATTTGACAGAGTATGGACATATTGCATCTAGGAGGAGACACGATTAGTATCCAGGGATGATATGGATGGTATGGTAAAGAGTAGCAGTGATGAGAACCAGACCCTTGCATCCCACTTTAGAAAGGGCAGAAGGGCATAAGGGGTTCTCCAGACATAAGAGGTCCATCAGAGAGAAGGGATTCTCTTGAGAGGGAAGCATCTCCAGAGCCTAGACGAAAGAAGGATCTTTTTAAGATCGAATGTTTTGAGTTTCATGATTTTGGGCACTATGCTACACATTTTCCACACCAGAGGGGAAGAGGAAGAAGGCATCAGGAATCAACAATAGAGGTTGATGAAGTTGCGAATATGTTCCAAAGAGAGATCTTGTTGGTCTCCACCCTTTCAAGCACAATTTCCAGCAAGGAAACATGGCTGGTGGATAGCGAAGCATCTTTCCATATGACAGGTGCACGTGAGTTATTTGACAGCTTCATAGAGACATGCTCACACTTTTGTGTGGAGCTTGGCATGGGGACCAAGCATTTAGTACGGGGATATTGTATGGTGTTGTTCTGATTGGAGTCAAGTGAGGTGTTGAGGGTGTCAAATGTGTTATGTGTGCCAGAGCTCAGGAGGAGTGTTCTCTCAGTCTCATAGATTGAGAAGAAGGGGTAACATATATTGTTTCGAGATGGATGAGTGTTATTTGATCCCATATGATCTAGCTTTAGATCAATAATGGTTCATAGAGTTAGCAAGGGAAACCTTTATAGGATGAGGGGCCAACCTATGCGTGTTGTGGCTAGCAAGAGCAGAGAGACAGATGAGAAGGAGCAAGTGGCTCCATCAATGGTGAGGCAGGTGGCCCCACCCGTAGTGTTGGCTCAAAGGAAGCCAGAGTCCAGAGGGATTCAACCCTTAGGATATAGTAGGGAGGAGCAACCTCCCAAGACTATTTAGAGGAGATTAAACTTCAAAGGAGATCAACAGGTTCAGAGAGAGCAGATGGCTCCAAAGGTTGTATAGATTTAGAGGGAGAAGATGTCTCTGAAGGTTTTATAGATTCAGAGGGAGTCAGGTTTTAGAGGGAGCATGCGAACTCAGAGCGATCCCAATAGAGAGAATCCGTTGGCTCAGAGGGAGAGTGGATCGTTCAGAGGGAGTCCCCCCTCAGGTTCAAGTGGGAGAGAGACATCTTCCGAGGTTGATAAACAGGTGGCATGGGTTGAGGAGGCAAGACAAGAGCTTCAGAGGTAGGATGATTCTATAGGATGTAAGACCTCCATGGAGGATCCATTTGTTTCAACATGTTTTGCTACATTGATAGAGGAGGCAACCGGTCAGGAGGACTGGGGTATGAGATTTGCCTCAGTCACATAGGGAGAAACCAGTGAGGCAGACTGGACAATAGGGTTTGCTTTAATGATAGAGGGAGTAGCTAGTCAGGAGGATTGGAGTGCAGCCGTATCAGATCCAGTACAAGAGACATAGTTACTTCCAGTGTGGGAGACAAAGGTGCATCCAGATGATGGTGGATGGGATGCCTCCCTCACTAAGAGGGAGTGTTGATTTTGTAGCTTCAGGAGGTATTCCCACTAGAATCCAAGGTGCCAAACTTGTGGGAAATTTCATTGGCACCAAATTAGCCTTTCGTTTCGTCAAAAATGACCTAGAAATGAGGCTAGGGCCTCATGGGAAAGGTGATGGGCTTTGTGGGCTTGTGATGGGGTTCCACACCCACAAGAGGAGAATAAAATATTCTAATTAATTTTTGAGTTTAGAAAGGGCTCCTAAACTCACTCATTGGACTCGTATATAAAGGAGAGATGTCATTGTGACATTTGATTATTGTGCAAGATGAAGAGAGAATAAGTGAAGTGCACTTGTGCTAGGAGCTTGGAAATTTCAGCAAGGGAAATTCTGCAATTGTGACAAATCTAGCCTAGGGTTTGGAGGTGATTTTCCATTTCTGTCTCAAGCCAAGGAAGACATCTTTTCCAGCCAAGGAAGGCACACGTGTGAGGAAGAAAGAGGGACAACATATTGAAAAGGATCGCTGCACGTGTGGAAGGCAGAGTAGAGGTCGCATGTGTGAGAAGGTCGTACAACCCGCACGTGTGAGCATTAGCAGCAGGTTTGTCAGGCAGAGGTGATTTTTGAGTAATTTTGTTGATTTTCTTTTGGGAGGACAAGGTTGTCCTCATAATTTTACGGGTATTTTGTTGGACAAGGTTGTCCTAGTTTTGGGTCAAACTGTGTTAACCAAGAGGGTTGGTCTTGCTCTTAGATTTTCTGAATTTAATAAAGATTACATAACAAAAAATTGTGTCTCAGTTGTGTTGGTGATTCATCTTCGATCTTTTGTGTTTCCGCTGCATATAATTTTCAGTGTGAAATTTTTCAGTGATAACAACTAGGGTGTTACTGTTAACTCACTAAGTAGCAATTTTCAGATGTTTCACATCTGAAAATTGATCACATAGAGTGCATGTGAAAATTGACATAAACAAGATCAAATTCAAAAGATTGAAACTAGAGTATTCAAATTCTCTAAAATCTCTAAAATATGAGATACATGGTTATAGATTTGACAAAAATGTCAAGAAAAACTATGTTTGTGGAAAGACTTTAGATTTAAACAAAAAAAAACATAAACATATGTACAAACATAACCATAAATTAACCTACAACAATTTTACCTAGAAAAAAATAAAGAAAAAAAAAAACTATTTTATTTTATTTTAAAATTTAACTAAATTGCTAAAATTTCACTTTTTAAAAAGATGAATCATAATAACAAATCTCATTAAAAACTCATGTTTAAAGTTTTGCATTGAAATAGTGCTAGAGGGTTAAATTGGAAATGTAAATGATTCACAAAGAGGAGTTTTGTATGTGCAAACTGAGTGGATGAAGGTTTTGATGTTTTAGTGTTAAAAATTATTGTTCTCAATGATTTCAAATTTTAATAGTATTTAAAACTTCAATGTTTTCCACAAATAAGAAATAAGTAACACATGTTTTAGAATGATAAATAAAAAGCCCTACAAAGAACATTGATGGATAACCATTACCAAATTTTCATTAATTACATAGCAAAAGGCATCTCTTCTCAACCCAATGCAATGCTTACATTTGAAGTCACCTCAACTTCAGAAAACGTATGTGACAAAACGTAGTGTATATTGTTCGATCATTAAGTCGTGTGTTAACCGAGACACTTGTACCGAAAACTATAAAAGTATACCCAAAACTATTTGTGTCTTTATTATTAAGCGCACTTTAGCTATATGCAAGGGTTATGTGGTTATGGATCCTTTTATAGTGGAGCTCATGAGCTTCTTCTATCAAATTGGTAAAATAGGGCATTATTATTTGCCTCAAATGTAGAATGGCAGCTGCTATATTGCTACCAAAATGCTTAAATATACATGTATGTGTGTTTATTGTATTGAATTTTTGTCAAATAAATCAACGTTGATTTATTTAAGTTTGGAATTATTTAATGTTACATTTTAGTATAGGTTTATATTATATTTAATAAATTTTGAAATATAAGTTATTAACATTTCACCTTTTTATGTATAACAAATCTATAGTTATCATAGTTAGTTTATATGCATTGTGAAATTATATTTAAATTTTTTAACCATGATGAGATTATTTAAATTGTTTTTACAATAGTAAAGATACACAATGGAAAATATTATTTACCTTGAGAAAAATTGACGTGAAAAGATCCAACAAGAAATGAAGGGTTGTGTCTTCATCTTTGATATGATATAGATTATAATACAAATTACAAACACATCCAAGCTTGTTGTGAAACTATAAGGTATTATGGTTTGCTAAATTACTCAACTATACTCAAAGGAATAGAACAAGAAAATACCTCAAGCCTCAAGTCATTCAATCAAGTAACTACACATGATTTTACACAAACAAAATGTTTTCTTACCTTTTATAGGGAAATACTATTGATGGAACCTCTCCAAATTAGAGAGATTCATAAACATGTGCCTTAATGGTCCTTTGGTTTGATGATATAGATTGCTTATCTCTTTTTCTCTATGTATATCCTCCACACTTATTGCTCATACTATGGAACAAGAATGGTGGCAGAAGAAAGTGAACCATTTTCCCTCCTCCTAATATGATTTTTATGGCTAGAATTAGGGTTAGGTCTAGGGTTTCATAACCATGTTGGAATCCTTGTGATGCTTCCAGAAGTCTCTAGTGGATTCCCACACATTACTAACTCCACATGGGAGAATCAATATGAGTTGACATTGCTACCACTTGGACCTAAGGGGAATAATTAGAGTGTTACCATAGTTGGAAAGTTGTTAACCTATAGAATGCAATGAAGGTCAGAGACCCCAAAATATCATTTCTTTGACCCTGAAATGAAGGATTTTCTTCATCGTTTGTAAATATGTATTTTTAGGATCTTCCAAAATAGCCTTTCTAGGTCCCATATTATTTCTTCCCCATTCCAAAGAATCAATAAATTCATATGTTAACTATGAAGGTCCATTTTGAATCATCCCTCCTCATTTTGGGAGGGTTTTGGTCTCCAAAATCTCTAGTTTTAATGGAGATTATGAAAAAATTCCTTAGCTTTCTCCTTGGATTGTCATTTGGTCTTGGTTAGTAGTTGTCCCTTCAATCATGCCTACCAACATCCTTCTAGACCCCTTCTAGTCATTTTGACCTTCTTCTGTAGAATTATATCCTCTAGTAATCATGCATGTGCATGTACTGCCAAATCTTCTATGGAAGGTAAGAATTGCCCCCTTTTGTCCTCATTGAACATAGTTGGCTCATAGAGATTCAGGTTCTCTCTATTTATGATTGAGTAAATGTGCATATAAGGTGGAAGACTAAGTTTGCAAGTACTATCACCTACCCCCTCCAATACTTCAAAATCGTCATTTCTTGAGGCCTTGATTTTCTTTCCAAGTCCCCAAAACCTTTCCTTCTTTATGTGCAACTAAACTTTGTCTCCTATATTGAAGGTCTTTGCAACCAAGTGTTGATCATGCCCGGCCTCATACTTGTCAAGAGATTTCTTTAGCTTCTCCTAAACATGTATGTGTGTTTTCTAATCCTATCTATGAACTTCTATACCTTCAATGCATCATTTGAGATTGATGCCCCTACTTCAGGTTATCCATATAAAATATCTGGTGGTGGTGGTGGTAAATATAAACAAAAATAGAGTTCAAAAGGGGACTTATTAGTGGAAGTGTGGACATCCCTATTATAGAATGTTGCATGTAAATTAAATTTTCATCCTAGGTCCTTGGATTCTTTTGATTGTAACCTCTCATAAGCTAAACCAAAGTATGATTCACCACCTTTGTTCGCCCATCAATATGTGGGTGGAAGGAAGTGGATCTCTTTAATTTAGTAACCAACTTAATGACCTTGATGGTTCCATCAACTTGAAGACCACCCTTGTGAGGGTGAACTAACCACTTTTGTGATATTTAAACCATGGTGGGGGCTATGACAATACCTCACTTTCACCAACCTAGTTAATCTCTTATGGATTTGGAATCCATTTGGACTTTGAAGGACTAATTTTAGTCTCCTGTTTCTAGTGACTACTACATTTGGGGTCAAAAAATGATGTTTATACAACACAGTCTTGATATTTACACGTCAAAATCAAATCCATTCAAGAGAACCATCTCATTTTAATTTATGTTAGTTTTTACATTGTTACATAAACATCATTGATGTTCACAGTTAGGAATATCAGTATACCTACATTTCTAAACATCAATAGGCCGAAAAATGTAGACTTTTCATCTCTTTGGAAAGTTGACATAATGATGCCTTGAAATGTCATTCAAATGATTGAATGAAACAACTTCATAGAATTTGAATTGTTCATGATATCAACACTGTCTTAATCAAAATGATGTTCCTAGATGTTGATATACATCAATTCCAAAGTAATTGAAACAATGCTTAAACATCGATATATCAAAGTTAATGGGGACATTTTGCTATGCAACCCGTGTCCCTTCACTCTACAAGTCTACCCGATGAGAAACACTACCAACGATGCGAAGAAGTGTTACCTATAGTCTTGAATTCAACACAGATGATGATGGAAATTCATAGTTGTAGTATCTTGACAACGTCATTGATTCATCAACATTGTTAATCTATTATGGGCATGAATCATCATCATTGTCGAGGTCAAAGTCAAAACTGCAAGCAACACTATTTTGGACCATTGGTATACATATTTTTCAAAGGAAAAAACACAGAACTGTGAGACAAGTATCACATAGCAAAAAACACAGGAAAAGAAAAATTGGTCCATTCATCTCATCTTAATAAATCTTAGTAGAAACAAAAATACAATATTATATTAAAGGATGAGCCATTAATATCAATATCGTTCTAACTACCTACTTTGAAGGAAACCAAAATTCATCATATTTTTTGTCACACCAATGTATAAAATATTGGTAGTTGAAAGCCTTAGGGAGTATAGTATTTTGAAATAACCACGATTTGCATAATCATTGTTACCACCATAAATTCAAGCTTATTTTTGCATTTTTGAAGACATTGTTTTCTCAACACACATGGTGGATGGGGTGTTAGCCTTTTTGAGATCAATGATAATTACAAGTCATGAGTATAATCTTGGAGCACACATATGGGTTTGGTCTTAGCTTGGGAATTGTTATCGCACAATCTGTAGTTTGGGAAAATCCCAACCCAATCCATGGATGAGTGACAACTACAAGAGTATCTACCCACTGTCACCTTAGATAGACACTTCCTTTGCTTTAGTGATGATGGAATCACCACAAGGGGGGAATCCCAGTGACCCTGGGGGGATTGAGATGGAAAGTGTGAGAATGATCAATGAACACCCCTATAGGTCAATATTGGAGAAGGACTAAGGCTTGAGAATGATTCTTGTAGATGGAGAATGTTGGCCAAGTGTTGTGTACTTGCAAAACAATGTTATCCCTGCCCATAACAAAACAAATGATAGATATACAAGCCTTAAACCGAATGGAATCAAGCAAGAATCCTTGTTGTCCCAAATTTCAACAACAATGTATATATATAAGCAAAAAATTATAACAATAGCTACACATTTAACCATCTAAAATCTAGTACAAGATGTCATAAATAAAGCTAGCAATGACTAGTAAAAATTCCAATGTTGAAAGAAAGACTTTGGTGGCATTAAGGGTTGTTTCTTATGTGTTATCAGCAAGTTAGTATGACAGCCAAGTGTATCTAGACACAAAATTTAACAAGTAAACCATCCAAATGATAACCAATAACTAGTAGAACAATAATCTAAGTTCACATGTAAATTTCAACAATAGATTAGAGAGAAATAGATGATGAAAAAGTGATTTTTCAAGGGCCCTAGTGGCTGTAGCATTAATTTGTAACAACAAAGAGAATTACTTGGCTAAACTAGACGCCCTTGGGGCACAAAGAATCCTAAAGCATGAAGAATTAGTTCCAACTTGAACAATTGCAATATCTCTAAAATTCACACATACCAATGCAACAATTTTATATATCCAATGCAAGTAGATTAGTGCCTTTATCAATTGGTTTAATGGAGTCTCTTGTGTAAGGGCTAGTTTTGTTACTTCTCTAGAGGTACAAGTCGTTTTGCTCCCTATAGCAAACAAAAATAGCAAGGTAAATCTAGGAGGGTGTAAGCCCTTTTACTCCTCCTAGAAACCTTTGCAAAAATAGTTTATTCAATGACAAAATGATAGATCTTGGTGGAGGGTGTATGCCATTATACTCCTCCAAGGGTTTAGAAAAAAATTACCTTGAAACAAGAAGAAACAACAACCATATGAAAAATTTCCTTGCCAATTTCAAGAGATAGCATGAAAAGAACCCTACTTTACCAAGAATATTCCACCAAATTGCAAAAGAAACAAGCAACAAGAGATAGCGCCTTAGATCTACCTCCAATAGACAAGTTGTAGCATCCATAAGACATTCAAGAGAGAGATAGAGAAAAATGCCCGAGTAGGGCGAAAATTTCAGCCATCAAGTATGTAATTCTCAAGTGAGTTATGTTTAAAAAGAAAGTGACGAGACCTTTATTTATACAAGACTTTGTAAAAAAAATTTGTCCACATACTTAGGGTAAAACACAAATTAGGGAGGCTAACCTCCTCAATTTCCCCCTTTACAAATTAGAATTTAAATTTACAAAAGAAGAAAGCCCTAAAAGATGACATCATACCCCCTTGGAATGACATTTTGGCATAAGAAGCAAGATGTCGAGGTTCTTGAGGGAGATGTTGGGCCTCCAAAGGCCATATATTTATGTGAAAGACTCTTCCTTCATCAAGATATTCCAAGTCATCATCAAACCATCCAACACCACCAAACCCTAGACCTCCACGTATGTTGCCATGCCCTAGGAGATGATGTTTTGAGCCTCCAAGGCCAAACATTGGGCAAGGGGGGGGTAGTATCCTCCTCTAGGGTGTCCTCTCATGCCTCCAAAGGAAACATTCATCTTCCATGTGTCCAAAGATAAGGGGGCACATCATCCAACCTGTGGGATTCATGCCCCAAATGAAGGTCCAAGTGACCTTGTGCTTTCATGATCAAACTTTCACCCGCCCAGGTCCTCCAAAGACAAACAAGTATGCCCTTCAAGGGTCCAAAAGTCACAATACCATGCCAAGTAATCCATATATAATAAAAGAACCACCTGAACATGTGCATCAAATCCCCCCTTTTCAAAATAAACAAATTCTCAAATACCTTATACAACTTGCCAAATTTAGATACGGGAGGGGTGTCATAGTGCTTTATTGGGTGAACCAATTCCTCAAGTAGGGGATGTTCCCAAGGAGAAAGATTTCCAGGTCATGTAGTGAATGTGATTTGGATTGGGTTAGACTTCTAGGTATGGGGTTTCATGACATACAAGGACTTGTATTGTCCCATTTATGGGTGCCTTCGTTGAGGGCTAGCCACATCCTTTTCCTCTTTTTGCTTTTAAGGCATATTTTTCCAAGCCATTTGTTAGCCATTTACCTTGCATGTGTCACCATGTTGAAGACAATATGGGGCACTAAAAAAGAAATACATATCCCACATGTGCTCTACCTTGGTTTTCATGCCGTTCCAAGTTGAAGACAATAAGGGGCACTAAAAGGAAATGCATAGCCCACACACTCTCTACATTGGAAAGTTTCAGTGATTGATTAATTATTTATTTTATGGGTCCCTTAATTTTTTAAGAAGTGTTTCATTTCTCTCGGGATCCTAGGGCGAGCCTTTATTGCATGATTTTTTTGCTAAGGCACCTCCAAGACTAATGGCCACGTCTTCCCATGAAATGAGGTACATGCCCTTCTTGAGTCAATAAACCCTAAAACCTAAAAGGTTGGGAGCCAGAGGGGAAAAAGTGATGGAAGGTTGTAAGTAAGAGTGAGAATGGTATGATGACCCTTAAAGGAGACCCTCTGGTAGCAACCCTTTTTGTAATATCCCAAAGGACGAGCCCTGTTGTAATCATGTTTTGTAGGCTGGTGAGCCGAGTATTGATAAGCTGATAGGCTTATGTGTTTATTAGGCCGGAGAGACTAAGTGTTAAAGGCCAAGAGCCTGATTTTGTACATGTAATTATGCACATTATTAATAAAAGATAAACATCTCTGCGTGTGGACTGACCACAATGAATGAGTGATGGGGGACTAAGCTTCCACAAAGCCTAGGTAAGGGAGAGGGGGCTGAAAGGTAAGAAAGATGGGCTAAGCTTGGGGGACTAAGCCCTTGGGAATAATAATTTATTATTATTCCAAAGTACTGTGTAAATGTATATGTTTTGTCCTAAGTTCCTGGAGAGGAATGCATGCTGATGGAGTGCATGCAACTTCATGGGCGACATGTGTCGACACAGGCAGATGCAGTTAAAACAATAGGAATAATCTGTGTTGGGGGTCTGCATTCGGCCAACCATCACATGAGTCCGGGGGTTCGACCTTCCAATTTTCCATCCTCCGTCTGAACTCATGACTGTCCATGATCGACCTCTGTCTAGTGTTGTTTTCAGATACCTTACCTGGACAGTTCAATCCTGTGCGTGAGATCTCTGTGCACCCTTACGCAATCCCGAAACCATAACCGTGAGTCCATTAAATGTTGCATAATTGAGAAACCTGGATTTGTCTGGGTCGTGTTGTGCTATCCCAGTGGGATGTTGTGCAGTGTAGTCCTAACTGTGTGAGGTTGTTGCCATTCACTGTGCGTTGTTGAGCCTTGTTGTTTTGTCCTCACTGTACTGGAATTGGTCACAAGAACAGGGTGCCAAACCTGTGAGCAACTCTCTCTAGGTGAGATATTGTGTTTAGGAAGTAAGAACTCTTGGAAGGGGTCCTGTAGCTACTACAAAACTCTGAGACTTTCGATCTGGTCTGTTGCTGAAGCCCAAGGCAAGGGAGGTTAGCAGTCGAAGGATTGTCTTGGTGACAGTAAAGGTGTATGCTCCTGGGGTGGGACAGGCATGTGGGGAATGAGAGTCTGTGAGCAGTGGGCATAAGTGACTCCTCGGATAAAATCCTTCCTCTGTAACTGGGTGTCTTCCCGTTGACCTTGCCTAGCCTAAGATTCCCTGCCGGTGGAGCTTAGTCCCAGCTCGGGGGTGACCTACTGCTGAGAGTGATGAGCAGCGCAGTCTATGGCTGGGAGGTTCATGGAAGTTCTGCACGCAGTTAGTGAATTACATCTAGTTTCAAAGATAAGTATATGCATGTGTTTAAATTCAGCTTTTAAATGCATGTTTTGTTAGAAAAACAGGACCGCAGAGCAATAAAATAAAACAAATGCAGAAACAAAACACAGAAGACACACAATACAAGAGAGACACAGATTTACGTGGTTCACCCAGTGTGGGCTAGGTCCACCAGAGAAATTGCCAGGTCCTTCCTTTATTATTATCCAGCAAAATGAAGGGATACAACCTACAACAAAACCCGTTGTAACTTCCTCTTCTTTCTCTCACAGTCTCCTCTCTAAGAATACAATATTCACCATCAATCATAGCTGCGATACATTTCCCTCATAAAAGAGGGTTGCCTTCTAGGGCAAAAAACCCTAACATAATCTCTACCTTTAGATCTGCAACCTTATAATGAACGGTCTAGATTTACAATGAAATTACAATATACTTTTACAAGGCAATTTTTTCTTCGGGGGCTTCGCCCCCGAACCCCCGCTGGGGTCCCGCTTGCCCCCATACCCCCCAGCCGGGGGGATAGCCCCCCCGAACCCCGCAGAGGGGGTACCCCCCCTCTGCACTCCCTCGCGTGGAAGAGTGTACATACTTCTGGGGTGTAAATACTTCATGGGGTATAAACACGGTTGAAAGCAAGGACCTCTAAATTAGGAAGATAATTAGGCTCCACAACCAACAATCTCCCA
>JASDQU010754404.1:22596-32729 GCA_032191745.1 Picea mariana | reverse complement strand
CTCCTTCTAGATTTTTTGGTTTCCAAACCCTAGACACCTTCTTACTATGCTTCTTCTTAACCCACAAGATTCTTCTCTGTAAATTATCCTTTCTTTTGTTGGAAAAGTAGTAATATTTTTCGGCCTGTGCTGGGGGAGCTGCCACCCTACTATCCATGTCTCTTAACGACTTCCCTTGTTGTTTAGAGCTCTCTTTCGTAGGCAGACCAGATACTATTGTGTGATCAACAGTATTTTCATCAATGCATTGATGGTAATGTGGTTGTTTCACTGTCTCTCCAAACACACCAGGTAATACCACCTCCTGAAATGTATTCTCCTCGCCACCCTGTTCACTTAACCGAGCCGCCTTAGCAGGTGATAGTAATGGTCCTCTCTGTGTCTTGTCCGAGGAGAGATATTCTTTCATGTAGCCGATGCCACATCCTTTCCTAGTAAATTCCCCATCCGCAATGAAGGGACATTCATGTGGCCAGTTTACCTCGTCTGCAGCGCCCCAGGGAACCCTGACTTTCCGACATCCAGAGGAAGGATCGACGGTTTGTATGTGGTTTAAAACCAAAGCACTATTCAAAAATAAATGATAGTCTTCCACTTGTACACCTTCTTTACTAACTCATTAAACCTCGAATAACTGAGTTTTAATTCAACAAACTATTGTGCACAGAGTCGTTCCACTAATACTATCCATCAATAACTATGCATACCCACTAAAAACTAACCATCATCTTTACCATAAATAGTAAGAAACCAGATCTTAAAAAGGATAGAAATCCATTAGCAGCCTCATAGAGGTTTGAACCTTTACCAAAAAAGGTGTCCCGCCATAAATCCTTCATAACAGATTCTACAATAGGTATCCCGCCAATAACGACTTTTTGAAACAATTTCTATAAACTGCTAAAAAAGTACCCCCAGAGTTCCATTCGCCCTTCGCCATTTGCCCTTCCTTGTGTCTCTCCCCTTACTGGGCATCCAAATTCCTACTACCCCGTCTTCCTTGAATATAAGGAAATGGGTTAATGATATAAGACCAAAATATATTTGGTAAGAATGGAAGTCTACCCCTTGTGAATTGCTATTAAATTATTATAAATGGAGAGGTTTTATCTTTACACAATGATGTAGTTACACATAAAGATCTTGAGATAATATCAACAAAAGCTAAAATGTTCACCCTAAATACCAAAACATTTTTCATCTTTCAAATTAAAAAAATAAAATAAAATGTAATTTATATTTTGTTAATATGAAGTCAAGGCTTATAATTTATTATAAATTAAATTGAAGTATAATTAATTTTAAAAAAAAATATATTATAAATTTTTAAATTAAATGTAAAAATAGTTACATTTTCTAAATTCGATTTTTGTTTTTCGATTGTGTGTGTGTGTGATGAGAATGATGACTAGTTATATGATGATAATGATGATGATGAAGATGATGATGACGACGATGACGATGACAATTGGTTATTAATGTCCATTGAGACTGACATTTATATATGATGATGATGATGACGACGACGATGATGATGATGACAATGATGACGACGGGGATGGCGATGACGACGACAAAAACGATGACAATGACGACAACTAGTTATTAATATCCATTGAGATTGAAATTTATATAGCAGACTTAGAAAAAAAAAGGTAAGGAATTACTTGGTTTGATTTAGAATTTTATTTCTCGAAAATATTTAAGAGAAGCATTCCTAAATCACCATAGTTTTAATGAGTTAAAAGTTTAGGAAGGTCTATATTGTAAAAAAAAAATTGTAATTGAGATTTAATGTGGATGTACGCAAGACATTCTAATAGAAATTGTTTTTCATCTTCAACCCTCTTGGTGTTACAAAGATGAAAAATTATTTCAACCCATGGTGTTTTAGGAATTGTCTAGTGCCTTGTTTCATTATGGAGCTTATAGTCATTTGTTATAATTTTAGAAATATTATTTTTCTTCCTTACGCTAGTTAAATTAAAGAGATGTTTTTATTTTCTAGATTAGGTTTGATCACCTACTCGAAGTATCTTAATTTTCTCTTATCCCCTGATTCTTTATTTCTTGCAGAGAAACTCGTTTATGGATAGAAAAACCCTCTCATTGACCTTATTAAAGTCGATCACAAACCGTATTATAGACCACTATGGATTCCACCTAGATTTAATGCATACACACAAATTTTTCTAAGAGAGACGAGAAGGAGGATATCTTACATTTTCTCAACAATTGTCCAATTGTATCCTTATGAGGAAGCTCCTCAGCTCCAAATCCTATGTAGCCTCTTATACCTTCTATGTGCACACAAGACAAACAACATACCTTTCTCAAATATTTTGACACATAAAAGATAATTGTATGCAAGGAGATATCATCTAATACCTCAAGTAATACTAGATCTACCAAACACAAATCATAAACACCACATTAATGACTTGAACAATATTTGGAGGGGGGGGGGAGAACATAGATCTATATTGATAAAGTTTGTTACAACAAGTATACATTACATTGAGTCACTTGCTACACTCCTTGCTCCAAGTTCCTTGAGCTCTTCCTTATCCACCCTTGCTTGATTAGAAGAAGTGAATTTACTCAGCATATTGTGGCAAAAGTGTAATGGACTCTCTCACCTAGGCTTTCAATCTCCACTTTTTTTTATGTCCAAGACCCAATCACTACAACAATATGATGACAAAGGACTCTTCAATTGGTCTCCACCAGTGTGAGGACTCTTAGACTAAGTGTATTAAGTGTCCATTCCTCCAATTGAGCCTCTCTTTATAGGAATGCAGATAATCTTAGAGATAGGTTCAAGGCATGTGAACAAGGTGAAAACATGTCACGCACAAGTCCCATTCTTAATAAGGAACTCTCCAAATCTAGAATATATTAGGTGTGGTCGTGGGTTTAGTATGGGAAACTAGTGACGGGTCGCGACTTGTCTATGAGGAAGCCATGACCGACCACCCTTCTTGCTAGGAAAATCATGGATAGGCTCAAATGTGGTTATTTACAAGCACTTTATTTAGTGCAACTCATGATTTCAACATAACAACATCATTGGGTTATATTCAAGGCCTAGGGTGATGAATACAAGTGTAACATTATTGCATCACAATTTATCCTTAAATTTAGATGTAATATTATCATTATTCTTCAGAGTGACATCTTCCGTGATACCCCAATGATTTAGCCAATACTTGGCATGTTTATTCCAACCCTGCATTTTTAATATATGTTTCAATTGGGTCTAGTCCAAGTGGTTGAGAGAAATGTTGGTATCCTCTCCACCTTGATTCAAACCCACTTTTTGACATGTTTGCTCTTCATGAGTTGATTTTTGATTGGGGCTCTTTGTGAGCTAATTGTTGATTGGGGTTACCAAGGTACCAATAATCACATCCTCACTACACATGCTCACACGACCCTACATTTTTAATATATGTATCAATTGGGTCTAGTCCAAGTGGTTTAAAGAAAATTTGTTATCCTCTCCACCTTGATTCAAACCAACTTTTTGACATGTTCTCTCTTCATGAGTCGATTGTTGATTGGGGATCTTTGTGAGCTAATTGTTGATTAGGGTTAGAAAGGTACCAAGTGAATCTAGTGTTCCTTGGATATAAGGAAACTAGTTAATGGCCTAAAACCTAGAGACATATCGCAGGAGTGGAAGATTTCCCCTTTACGAAGTGCCAATGAGTTATTACAGGTGGTGAGGCTTTTTCTCTATACAATGATACATGTGTACATTGGGATATTGAGATAGTATCGCCATATGCTAGACTTACAACCTTGAGTACCAATGCATTTTTCCTCCTTAGAAAAAAGAAAAAATATATATATAATTTAATCTATATTTTGTTAATGTGAAGATAAGGTTTATAATTTATCATAAACTAAATAAAAGTATCATTACTTTTAAAAACTACTTATTATCTTTTTAAATTAAATGTAAAAATAATTAACAATCTCTCTATATATATGTGTGTGTGTGTGTGTGTGTGTGTGTGTGTGTGTGTTCGATTAGGTATAACTTGAATGGTTTTGAGGAAAGTTGTTACCCTCCCCACCTAGGATCAAATCCCACTTTGTGACATGTTTTCTCTTACTGAGGTGATTGATCATGAGATATATATGGTATATTAATAATTTGTTAACCTCACCTTGTGCCTTAAAGAATATAGGGTTTACCTTGGGTACCATCCTCGAAATGAGGGGAAGTGCCTAGGTGGTTTTCCTAGGATATATTACCTAATGTGTGTTTGTTTTTTTGTTTGTGTGTGTGTGTGTGTCATTGGGTCTAGTCCAAGGGGTCGAGAGGAAATTTTTTATCCTCTCCACCTGGGTTCAAATCCCACTTTGTGAAATTTTCACTATCTATGAGTTGACTTTTTATTGGCGTTTTCTTGAGTCCACAACACACCTTACAAAATTTGCAAATTTTAGATACCACCTCTTCTTTAAATTCTTTGTTCATATAAAAAGTCAGTTTTTGTTTTCTAATTTTGATTCATTTCTTATATCGGTTAATCATGCTTCACCTAAGTCCTTTGCTCAAGAACCCAAAGTTTTTCTAAGACTTTGAAGTATTTTCACTTAGTTTTCTAATCGTAGGTTTTTGAAACTTTTATCAGCAATGAAGTTCACTTTCAACACTAAAGAAAAGTTCAAAAGTTCATTAATGAAAATTTTGAGAGTTCGTCGATGAGAAGCATAATATAAAATTTATTATGTGCATTGATCATTGGCAAGGTTTTTTAATTTACATCGATAAAGTGTTTACAAGCAATGGTCAAAAGTTTGAAACTTCACTAATAATAATGTAAAACAAAAGTCTTTGTGGGTACCGATTGTTTGTGAGTTTTGAAACTTTGCAATAAACAAAAGTTTTCGTTAAAAGTTAGAAAACAAAAAGATCAAATAAGTTTAAAGTCTAGCTAACTATTTCTTATCGGCATCCGCAACCAACTTTGAATTAAATGAAAAGTTTTAAGTGATATTGATCAAAAAGATGAAAGCACGGCTGATAGAGCCCATATAGTGATTTTAAACTTTCATTCCCCAAAGTCCCTTGACTCATCCATGACCATGTTTTACATGAAATTTGAAAATCCGTACAATCACTCTGTAAATCCTAACCTTGTACAATATCTACTGCAAACAGATATTCAGAAAAGATACAATGGAAAATATAAACATTACACAGATATTTTTCCCCTGGAAACCCAAACCGAGAAAACCAGCATATTCTATATTCATTCATAGTTACATTGTTTACAATACAATATACATATAGGAGCCAGCGGCATCCAAAACCTTAACCCAATGACCTGGATTAGTCCAAAACCCTAATTCCTTAACCAGAAATAGAAAAACATCGACAAAAACCATGTGCCAAAAAACCACCTAAATACATGACACATTTCTCGAGGTAGGTGACACTACTACTCGTGCAAAGAATATAACACATACCCAAGACACTCACCACGAAAAATAGGCATGGGAAACTCACCAATAATTCCCCACATTTTGTGGATGGTAAGGATGTTAAACCATAACCCCAGGGACACAAGGCTTGAACTCGTTACCTCCCAGCATACCGAAGGAGTGTGTGCATGTCTCACCAATTGTGTTATCCCATGGGACTAATCTGTACAATCACTCATCCTCATAACTTTGCATATAAGTCATTTTGGAAATGGTCTTTGATAGATCAAAGCTTGTTTAGTGTCCATCGCTCAGTCTTAAAACTTTTCCAAAATACTAAAGTGAAAATTGGTTGTCGATATAAAATTCAAATGATTCACCAATAATTGTTGTTGCACCTCATTGCCATTAATTCTGAGCTTTGGTCACTGGACTATAAAATTGCCATGAATTTCTTAGGATTTGTAGAATTCGATTGAGTTTGAACTTGATTTTGTCGCAATGAAGAAATATTGTATCTAATTGCCTTTGCTACCATTTGGGTTTATCGAATTAAGGATTTCACACTATGAGATCAGAATTGAGCATTGTGAGTTTAGGATGGTTTGTTTGTGAGTCTGCTACTAGTTGAATCCAGTTTATCAGTGTAAAGATATTCCTCTCCTAGCATAGTTTGCTTAGTCTCATGGTTTCTTCATATCATGTAAGCGACAATCGAGATTTAGTTACAAAGTTCAAAGGAACTAACCTCACTTGTCTCCCTTATACAACATTGTTATCAATTGGATTTCCAGGTATGTTTCAAGACTCTCTCTTAACTATGAAGCACAAAAAATAGTCACAATAAATACCCATCAATGTTGAAACCTCTTAAGAGGAGTATGTTCCAGTCTCCAAATACCCAAACCAAATCTAGAACCATTGAGACTTGTCTTCAAACATATTGATGCCAATATAGGTTCTCAACTCCCTTTCCTAAGATGGGGAGAAATGTATAGAAACTTTTATACATAAGACTACCCTGATGTAGTACCCCCAAGTGATCTTAATATCAGGGGGGAAGATGATATAGTCTTCATCAATATAATAAAATATCATCTGCATTATGTTGCAGCAAGGACACCAATCATGCCTTGCTAAGAGGCTCTTGAATGGATCGTCTCTTGTGCAAACATAGAACACATAACTATTTTGAATGAGCAAGGCATATGCAAGGGGTACTACTTGCCATAAGAGTTAGAAAAATATTATAAGTTGTTGCAACTAGAAGTACACATGCCACGGGTTTTGTAGAGTTGTTTAATGAAAGACATGACACCAAGAATATTCTCTCAAGCTAGTGGGTTGATGACAAGAGGTTCTTCAAGAAATATGATGAGATATATTTAATCAATAATTTGAGGGTGCCTTATGTGTACACGATGGTTGTGATAGCCAAGATATATGGTCAGAAGGATTGTACACATTTCAAGTATGTCTAGTTATCATTTGCATACATAGTGGTTCCAATTGATCGTGTTTTAAATTGGGCAACCATCCTTTCTCATTATGTAAATAAAATGATAGAGAGAGCACAAAAGGCCAAGCCAAAGGAAACAATGGTCCTCAATTTTACATGGCCTCATATCTTATGGATGTTATATGTGCCACTAAAATTTTATTAGGTGTAAACATGAGTTGGCATATTTTTGAGTTTCCAATCCACGTATATTGTCAATAAATTTGGGAGAATAAGTTCAAGAAGAATTATTCTATTATCTGTGATTTCTTTTTATCTTATCTCTATCATGTCATTTTCTATAATGAATGCCCAAGATTAACCAAAGAGGCTATGAAATTCATTATGTGCATAGGGAATTGGTACTTGCAGAAGGATTACATTTATCTAAGGATATATGGTGTCACAACAACCCCTCATTTGCTACCTAAGTATGTGCCCAGTAGACTTGTCTTGGGTGAGATATCCTATAAAACAATCCTATAGGGTTTTAACACTTCCCTACTTAAAGAAGAAAAAAAGAAGATTTCCATTCCTTATAATTTTAGTTTAGGGAATTATAATTTAAAAGATCCAAAGCAAGCCATGCAAGAAGCTAGTTCTATGTTGGAATGTCGTTTCCCCCAAGGTAATTTCATGAGGCATGAATCATTTGGATTGGTTTCTAAACATTGTGAAAATATTTCCTTAGCATGGCCATACTCTCATGAGCAATGAAAAAATGAAATTATGTTTGAAAATGCTAGAGACTTGGAAGATGTACAAACCAGTATGAAATCCTTGAACTTTGCAACTTTCTATAATATTACTCCAGATGACTAAACGAAGGAAGTTGGTTGAACTAGAAAGAATAATGACAGATGAAGAATAACAAAGGAGATTCAAGGAAATCGGAGTAAGAGAGGAAGCATGACAAAAAAAAATAGAGGAGGAACAAAAAAGACAATAATGAGAAGAAGAATTAAGAACTAAAACGGAGGAAGAAATAAGGAAAAGGTAGGAAGGAGTAGACGCCAAGATGCTAGAAGAATCTAAGCAATTAGTAACTGAATCTAAGGTCAGAAAAAAGGATTTGAAGGAAATCTAGGAAGAGGAAATATTATAAGCTAAGGAAAAAAGAAGAACATATAAGACAAGTTGAGGAACAAAGAAGATGAGGAAGAAAAAATAAGAACAGAGGAAGAAATGAGAAAAAAAGGACGAAGAACATAGACAGTTCGAAGAAGACAAAAGAAAATAGAAAAAGAGGTTGGAAGTTGAGGAAACGAGAAGGCAAGAAGAGGAAGAGAAACAAAACAAGGAGCTAAAAAGGCTTCAACAAGAGACAACTCAGGTAGAAAAGGAAAATGGTATAGAAAATGAGACCCAACAACAAACATAAAAAACTCTTGAACAACATCCAACACAAAAAACACCACTGCCTCCTAGTAGTGTTATTGATCTAACCAAGGAGGCTGTGATCATTCCCAAAGCATGAGATAAAGATAAGGAACCTGTGTTAGAGAAAGTACACACTCTAGGAAGCATGGAAATTGTTTATCCTGGGGTTATCAATTGATTCCATACCCTGTGGAAGAAGTTTCTAACCTAGAATTGATAGCTTATAACTACAGAAAGTAGGCAGTATTGAAGCAAACTCATAAAAGAAAGAAAGTGGACTTGGATACCTCTACCCTATATATCACTAAAGAACTAATGATTGATACTAAGAAAGATAGACTTAGTGACCTATTGTCGATTGGGGTAGCTATCTCTTTTGTTATTATGGATAACGCAAAAGCTTAATCATAAGATATTAAGATCCGTGGAGAACAAATCACTTTACTAAAAAATCAATTGAAATACTATAAGGCCTTAGAAGACATGGTCAAGAGTTTCATTGAGGGAGTCTTAGAAGAAGATAAAATGAATGATGAAATCAAGAAAGACTTCATTTCCAAATTTTTGAGATACATGAGTCGAGCATGCAACAATCCACACTTTATAAGGAAAACCTGATATGGAAAGAGAAATAGGCTAAGGTACAAGACCAACTGAATTATATTAAGTAGATCTAAAATAATAGTCAGGAGGATCATCATATCAAGATGTTGAGTAAGCCTGATTTGTATGGGATAGAACAAGTCATTAACTAATGGGGTAGAATGTCACATGAGTCCTAAAAATAGATTGAGGATGAGTAGTTGGGCCACATTAAAATTTGGGATATAATAAAATATACTATTATATAGTGAAAGATTCCTAGCTTTAGCCTACTTGAAGGATTTTAGCCAGTTGCATAAGTACTAAAGCAGTTTGAGGATGATGTACATAAGCATGAAGCATAGGCTAGGAATATTTCTTCCCTTAAGCAAGGTCATGTCCATAAATTTTTGACCACCAAAGTTATAAGAGTGACTTGGCTAGAGTCTATTTTTCCTAAAATAGAAAAAATACATCAAGAGATTTGACCATAACATTCCCATTTTGAGATCACCTAGGGAGCAACATGCATTTCCCTATCTTAGTTTATGTAATGATTTATTTAATCGAAGAGGAAAATACAATGAGGAAAATGTAAAAGATCAAACTCCTAATTCCCCTAAGTTTATTCTGAGAAACAATTTGCATGGCTATTTTTACATGAACACTTTTATTCTATAAAGATGCAAGACAAATACTTAGAAAGGGTTTTTTGGATATGAGGGTACGTTGATAATTGTAACTTTTAATTAGTTTCAATTTAATTCAAAAGATTTTTCTTCAAGTCAAAAGACATTTTTGTTGGAGATTCTTTGTGGCTCAATTTTATTAGTGGATTATTCTACTATTGATTTATTGTGCATATATTTAGTAAGAATTTATGAATATGTTTATCTTATGCTATTACTTATATACTTCCTTTCAGATCCTCGGCAAATATTTTAAATGTGTTTTATGGTGAGGTTTTAATTCTTTTTTCCTATTTTTTAATCAGTTTCATGTTATTTACTTCATTAATTTGTTGTAGAATTATTTATGTAGTTAGCTATGAAAGAAATGACATTCTTCTTGTGATTTTATTATAGGTTTCTTTTTGTAACCATTTGATTTGTTTTCTTGGAAACATTTGTGTAGAGATGAACTTTTATGTAGAGTTATATCTTAGGATAGTGAAATCATAGAGTTATTTTCGTCTACTTTTTCTAAGAGTTTTTTTTTTGTTTGTTTGTTAATT
>JASDQU010754403.1:36471-46772 GCA_032191745.1 Picea mariana | reverse complement strand
TGATTACCTCCACCTTATCTGGATCCATCCTCAACTCATTTGCAGATATGACAAACCCCAAATAAATGAGTTATGTCTTCATGAATGAGGACTTCTTCATGTTTATCAGCAGCTTCTTCTGCTGTAATCTCTTCATCACAATAGCCAAATGCTTTAGATGTTCAACCTTTGTCTTGCTGAAAACCAATATGTCATCCAGATACAGGATGACAAATTTCCCGATGAACTCCTTCAAGACTTCATTCATCAACCTCATAAAGGTACTCGGTGCATTCATCAAGCCAAATGGCATGACAAGCCATTCATACAAACCTTCGTTTGTCTTGAATGTTGTTTTCCACTCATCACCTTCTCTCATACGAATCTGATGATATCCACTCTTCAAATCTATCTTTGAAAAAAAATTTGCCCCACTTAAGCAATCCATCAGATCATCCATTCTTGGAAATGGGAATCTATACCTGATAGTTATCTTATTAATGGCTCTTGAATCAGTGCACATCCTCCAGCCTCCGTCTTTCTTCGGACTGAGTATTGTTGGAATAGCACATGGACTCAAGCTTTCCCTGACCAAACCTTTGTCCAACAACTCCTGGACCTGTCTTTTAACCTCTTCATTCTCCTGCGGCGTCAATCTGTACGCAGCTTTGTTTGGAAAACTAGCTCCTGGTATGAGGTCTATATGATGACTCACACTCCTCATCAGTGGCAATGAACGAGGTAATTCGTCCACCACAATATCAGCGAACTCTTCCAGCAGTTCCTAGACTTCTCCTGGTAAATCATCCACTCTTGTGCTAGTCAGAACAATTCTCGGTTTTCTGACCACAAAGAATTGTGGATCCTCCTTCTTCTTAATTTCTGTAAGAAGTTCCTTCCCACTCATGAGAAGTACTTTGTTGCTTACTTCTGGCCTCACCTCTTTATCTTCAATTCGACACAACATATGAGTTTTTCCATTCTTTTCCAGGGTATATGTATTCTTCCTCCCATCATGAATTACACTTCTATCATATTGCCATGGTCTACCCAACAATAAATGACAGACATCCATAGGATTAACATCACATAAAATTTTGTCATTATATCCTCCTATCTTAATGTCAACTAAGCATTGTTTAGTCACATTTACCTGATGTCTCTTCTGTAGCCATAAAACTTTGTATGGACTTGGATGATCAGTTGTCTCCAGCGTCATCTTTTCTACCATCTCGGTTGAAACGAGATTATCGGTGCTTCCACTATCCATGATGACTTTGCACGCCCAACCCTTGGTCTTGCAAGCAGTCCTAAAAAGACTGTTCCTCTGCGCTGGATTCTCCATCTCCTTCTCTGGCGTCAAAAGGACTTTTCACATCACTAGCGATCTTCTGCCTTTAGCGTACTCTGTTTCAACATCTCGCCTCTATGCCTCGGTGATGTGAGTCTCTCCAGTTTCTTTCTTTTTCTCTGGACACTCGAATGACCTGTGTCCATTTTTTCCACATGTGAAGCATGTGATTACTCCACCTCTTCCTCTTCCTCTACCTCTGGTACGAGGAAACCTATCATTATCAGCATATCCTCCTCTCTGCTCAGTATGTTGTCCTCGTTGCTCAACATATGGCCTTCTCTATGAGGTTCCACCTCTTTCAACTTTTCCCTGAGGTTTCTTCCATTCCTCCTTGGGCTTCTGGTATTTATCTTGGGCAACTGCCTTGCCTCTGGGCTGACTTCTGCCTTGGCCTCTCTGAATTTGTTTACGGCTCAGCTTCTCCTCAACTTTCAAAGCCAATTGGTAATCATCCTCCACCATTCGGATGGTTTCCATATTCATTTCATCCTAAATTTCATACCTCAGGCCATTCACATACCTGGCCACCTTTTCGTCATTACTTTCGCGATGACCTGCCCTGATATTCAACCTGTAAATTCCTCAGTATACTCCTTCACTATCATCATCTTCTGTCTCAGGTTCTACATCCTCCTAAACAGAGAAATTTGATAATCCCTGGGAATGAATTTTTCCTTCATCTTTGCAATCATCCTGTCCCAGCTCTTAATTTTCTGTTTTCCTTGGCAATGCCTGTCAGCTTGCAATTCATCCCACCACAAGGCTGCATGTCCTTTTAATCTTGTGATGGCATGCTTGACCTTTTTATCATCTTCGATATCCTCATAATCGAAATAAGTATCAAGAGCTTTAGTCCATTCTAGCAGCTCTTCCGCATCCAGACTCCCTTCATAAGCTGGAATATCCATTTTTGTTTTCGAACTCATCCAAGCGCTAGCCTTAATTAAACGCTCATTGGCTGCATCTTCTGTTGGGATTTCTTCTTCTTCACGTCCAGATCACCTTCATCCTCAGATTCACTGATATCTCTCACATCAGCGTTTCGCCTTTGTGATATCTCCATGTCCTCCATTCTGGCACAAAGATTTCACACTTCTCTCTCCATGTCTGGATTCTGTACTTGCATACCTCTGTCTCTGGACAATTCCCTTCCTCTGGACAATTCCCTTTCCTCCTCTAGATTGGGTGATTGTCTTCCTCTTCTCCTTGGCGGCATGGTGAATTCTCCCTTTTTCTCTGCTATAGAAAGAAAAGAAGTTGTTCTAAGCTCTGATACCACTTGACGCAGGGGCGCGCCACCCAGGCACGTCCGCTCTCACAGGACCTTATTCTCCTCAGCTCGAAGAACTCGAAGGTTCTTCTATTTCCCTACCGAGAAATCTGCACCCACAGCAATCTTCCTCTGAGGTCTCCCCTTTACTACCAGGAGATCAGCTAAATCTGGCTATCTCGCGAGTTCGTGACTCAAGGCCTCCAAACTTTCCTTTCAAATATTGCGATACTCGATCTGGCAATACGGGTATAGCTCCTTCCTAATACAACCGTGGGATAGGCTTAAATGTTAGCGCCTCTCGTAACCTCGCGACCTCACCGGTTGAACCGTCGAGTTTTCGCCCTCCTNGACTCCTGTCTCCAGGTGACACATGTCCACCCTTCGGCCGCGCGGTCCCACCTTATGCTCTGCCACGCGTCCACATGAATCTCGGCTCCTCGGCACTTCGCGACTTGGTGTCCACACGAATCTCGGCTCTTCGGCACTTCACGACTCGCGAATCCTTTGTGCCACCTGTACTCCACTCGCGCTCCGCTATGGCCCACACTTCTCTCCAGCTGTCAGGGTATCGCTTCTCGCAATCTCGCGATCCTCGCACCCAAACTCTCGGACCTTTTCTTGCGAGGTCCCGAGACACGATCCCTCGCGCAGATCTAACGGTCCTTTTGTGATCTGGATTCAAAGGCTGTCCTTCTCTCGCTACCTCGCTACCTTGCGACTTGGAGTACCCAATGTTTGGGCTCTCAACCTGCAAACTCCCGAGTTTGCGAGATCTATCGATCTATCACCACCTGTCCTCCTCAGATGGACGGCTACGATTCTCTTGCTCCTTCGCCACTCACGTCCTCACGCCTTGCGACTTTGAATACCCAATACTTGGGCCTTTACCTTGCGAACTCTCAAGTTCGCGAGATCTTTCGATCTCTGCCACCTGTCCTCCTCAGGTGGATGGTTCTTAGCCTTCTCACCACTTCGCCACTCAGGAAGCTAAAGGACTTCCCTTTCGGTCCTCCAATGTCCGAGTCTGTGAGATGAGAATCTCCTTACACGTGTCCTCCTCAACGAACGGCTCTGATCTTGTAGGGATATCACGTCTCGCGATATCGCTGCTCTTGCTCCACAAATTTTGGGGCTTCAGCTCCCGAGTCCCCGATACACGATACCACGTGTAGATCCTACGACTCCTGTGACTCGGAATCGATGGATTTGCTCCTCCTGAGCTTCAAACTCTTCATAATCTTCTCATCATAACCTCCTTGCACCTCTGCAAGATCTAACGATCCTCAGAACTTTGCGAAATCTCTTCAGAAGATTTCGACCATCCGTTCTTCCTTGTATAATCCACGAAATGAAAAAGAGTATCTCTCCACGAGATTCCTTCGCCTTTTCTCCAACCTGCGATGTTTCTTCCTGACTTCAAGTCACACTTATATACGTTGATCTTCAGTGACTTAGAGGCCTATCCTTCCTGAGCTTTGCTAAATTACTTCGACCTCAACGAGGTTCTTTGCACGCACTCCTTGCGGCAAGCTTGCGAACACTTCAACTGTTCGATCTTCTTTGACTCTGCGTATGCCCGTAGCAGCAGTCCTTCAATGCTTCTGCTCAGTGTCATGACTGAGACTCTTCTTAGCCTGCGCACTCCTTGCATGGCTTCAACAACCCACTTTCACTTCTGAGTGTTTTGAGAATAAGAGTTTAACTCCCTGAGCCTTCTGTCAACGCACTCCTTGCGAACGATTTAAACTACACTCCTTGCAGGAATCCTTGCTCAAGAGAGAAACAATTGTAACTCACCTCACTTCCTCTCAGATTTCAATCTTAACCCACGAAATCATACACACAACATAATAACAAATGCATAACAGGAAGTAATATTCATAAGCAGAGCATTTAACACACATACACAGAGAATAACACAACAGCCATGAATCTGAATCAACTTCTTCTATTAATTCAAGATCTGTACATGGGTGTTCTTCTTCTACAACTCTCTGCTATTCTCCTATGCTCTAGACTATTCTTGCTCTTGTTGCTAATGCTACAATGATACAAATGAGGGTGTCTATATTTGGTTTTCCCTCTTCCTTCGAGAACTATCTAATCTAAGAATTCAATTCTATCTACCTGCAACTACTACTATAAATGCCTCTGTCTATCTCAGACGAGAGAGTATGGCTCGAGGTCTGATTACATTTTTATCAAGGCACCTAAATTAAATGATCTCATTTATATTTAGCGCATCAACTTCAAGGGAAAAATTTAAAAATTCAAAAACTTGCGCTGGACGTCTTCCAGCTGTCTTCTGCTTCCACAATGGTTTTTCTTGTCATGAAAGATGCTCCTGCATCACATTATTAGAGAAAAGTATATATAATAGAGGGTGGGAGAGACGACATTATTAGAGAAAAGTATATATTAAGACATTATTAGAGAAAAGTATATATAATATATACTTTTCTCTAATAATGCCCGATATATTACTTATATATATAGAAAGTGGGAGGGGGGCTATTATTAAAGAAAAATATATATAAGAGGGGGGCATTATTAGAGAAAAGTATATATAATAGAGGGTGGGCATTATTAGAGAAAAATATATATTATATATACTTTTCTCTAATAATGCCCCCTTCCCATTCCCACTCTCTATATAGAAGGTGGGAGGGAGAAGCATTATTAGAGAACAGTATATATTATATATACTTTTCTCTAATAATGCCCCCCTCCCACCCAGTAATATATTACTTGACTAAATCTGCCTAATAATTAAAATCATATATTTTCTTATATTAATTTAAAATTGACATAATATATTATTACAATATAATATAAAAAATTTACCTTATAAAAAAAATATCTCTATCATACTCAATATTGAAAATTTATTTTTCATAAAAACATTTCTATCATACTTCATCTTATATAGATTCTAACATTAAAATCAGTGATGGAGGATATAATTTTGTGAACTGTACTTATTATCTCATATGATTGAATTCAGTGATGAAAGATGTAATCTGAAGTCTATGACTATTAGCATTTATACTTATCTATGAAATAGGAAAGTAACAAGTGTTGTTCCACCAGTTTTATTTTGTAAAAAAAAAATTATATTCACTAATACTAGCACAGCCACAAATTCGTGGCTGGTGAACGCCGAAAGTACGGCTTGCAAAAAGACGGTTTGTAAAACCTGAACTGTCGGGAAAGAGAAACTGCCCAGAGGTGGATGGAAGGAGTTGGCTGGAAGGAGGCAGTGTGTCCAGAACGTGGTTGTTGAAGGCCAAAGGTTTAGGTTGACCTAGAAAATGAAACCCTAATCACTCATACGTGGCAATCAGCTAGCCACCATAGTAAATTTTAAATATGATTAAGTAAAAGTAAAAAAATAAACATGTAAACTGATGTATTTATAATAGTGAGGAAGTTAGTGGTTGAAATCACAACCATTGATTTATTGGGACTACTAAGAATATTCCATCAATATTTAATCTTGTCCATACAAAACTAATTGAGCACTAAAAACCTATTAAATGTGCACATGATCAATAGGTGTACGCCTTTCGGCATAATTAATATTTTTTCTATTTTGAAAAAAAAAATAAAAAAATATTCTAACACCTTTCATCAACATTATAGTCAAATCACTTAACCAATTTACATTCACTTTACATTTTACATTCACTTTACATTCATACGTGTAAAAAACCAATTTACATTCACACGTGTAAAAAACCAATTTACATTCACACGTGTAAAAAAGACAAAACACTAACCGACATGAGGCCTTTGTCGTTGATAAAATTTCCATGGTCTTTCCGAGTGCTGGTACCAGAGTGCTTACTACGAAGCTTCCGTGTGGCTGGGATCATCAAATTTCCATGCCCTCTCCGAAAAGGCCTTTGTCGTTGATCAAATTTCCATGCCCACAAGGAAGAACCAGATCATAAGGGACCTGGACCTGTTTAGGCAAGGAAAAGAGTTTCATAGTAGAGTCGGCCGTCCTTGGAAGCGAGGATACCTTCTCTACGGCCCTCCTGGAACTGGGAAATCCAGTCTAGTTTCGGCCATAGCTAATTATATGAAATACGACGTGTACGACGTAGAGCGCACAAAAGTCATAGACAACTCCGAACTTCGCACGCTGCTCACACAGACAACCAACAAATCGATGATTGTTATCGAGGATATCGACTGCTCGCTGAACTTGACCAACAGGCTTTCCAAGCCTCCGAAGAATGATGCTGAAGAGAGAAGAAGAAGTCGAGTAACTCTTTCAGGTATTCTGAACTATAAGTCTCACTGAAATGGACTATAAGTCTCACTGAATCGATGTATCAAAACCTGCAACAATGGAGGATAGACCTACCCTCGGCTATTCGGTGCCAAAGAATCCATACCTAAGGTCGTTTAGGTCTTCTACTCTAGTTTCTTACTGACTCTCTGCTTTCTTAGAGAGCAGTAGAGGTCTTTGGGGCGGTTTTTCTGTAGTTTAGTTAGCCTTTTGAGCAGAGTAGTTTCTTGACTTAGTTGTTTGCTTGCAACTATTTTAGTTGTGGGTCCTGGTCGACTTTCTTTTAAGACCTTTCCTTGGAGAGCGTGCTCCTTCTGAGGTTAGCTTCGTGGTGTCTTTCTATCTATTGCAGGTGCTTCTAGTTTTTAATGAACTTTAATGTTCACCTAGGTGGGTCACTTCAAGTTTCACTGAGGTGGCTAGGTTAATGTCTTATCAGTTGTTTCCAAGTAGGTCTCCTAGTTGTTTGTCGTTTCAAGGAGGGTTAGGTGGTGGCTTTGAAGTCACCATGATGGAAGCTGGAGTCACGACTTTAATGAGCGCAAATGATGAGGCCAATTGGAAACAAGCCGGCATATTTAACGAGGCTATCGAACCCTATGGCTTACATATTGACAAGGGTACTTTTCGTCCAGCTAGAGCTTCTTACCTGACTCGGCCGCTTCCTTTCCACCAGGAGGAGTTTGCTTTAGGCTCTGAGCAGTGATTTGGAGAAAATTCTAACGACATTTATAGATTTATCTCTTTTGGGAAGAAGAAAAGAGGTTTGGAATTTGTGGAAGAACATGTTTCTAAGGCTGGCGGAGCGTAGTTTAGTAAGAAAGACCAGAGAGTTTTTAAGCCTTGGAAAGCTAATAAAGTGAAGCGGAGGTTTATCCTCGGCTCAGACATTGGCATGGAAGACACTTGCACGATGGCTATGTTCACACTTTTTGGGAGGTTTTCTTACCATAAGTTCATCCATGTGTTGATTGAGAACTGGGTTGACTCAACCTGGAAACCGCTCCTAGGTTATAGTCCGGAGGTGTTTTCTGTAGCTCAAGGTTGGTTTGGTTTCAAGTGTAGGAACCCTGAGGATAACCCTGAGGATGCTTCTTTTTTACTTGAGTCTCTGTGGGTGGTGGAGCAGTGTTTCATGGAAACCTGCACAGGAAATCTAGCTAAAGCATGCACAAACAAATCTTATCAAGAAAAGGAAGAGAGATACACAATGAATAATGAGAATCAATGTATATTATGATCTTATCAATGAGTGAGTCATCTTCACTCATATAGACAATGACATCCTATAACTAGGAATGCATGTATAATAGTGATGGTTTAAGATTAGAAAGTCTAAAATAGAACTAGGCAGTTAACTCCCAATGAACTAGTGTTACTCCCACTGAACTAGTGTGCCAAAAATAGAAATTTTTCCAACACACCCCTTGAACATCACTATGGAGTAAAAAATGAGTCTCGACTACTAGGCCATGCTAAGTACTCATGTACAATGCAACTAATGAACACTGAATAAAAACGAGGAAAGAGGGAAAACCACATGGGAACAAAACCCCCCCTCAAAAGATAATGTATCAAAAGAAGAAAATGGCAGTTGCTAGGCAACTGTGTTCTTCACTGCAAGATGATCCCGCAATGTCTGAAACTTCTACTCACTGAAAGTCTTCGTGAAGATGTAGAAATCTTTATGGATCTAATGAAGTCCTTTGGCAACCTGTCCGACCTTGTACCTCTTGATCTTGTGAACCCATCTGCACCTGAAAATATTCCTTTCTGGTGGAAGTGGAACCAGATTCTAAGTCTGGTTCTGTAGGAGTGAGTCATACTCCTTCTACATGGCTTCTTGCCATAATGGATTTCCCACAACCCTATTGTAGTTCTGTGGATCAATAGATTGAACCATATAGCAATGCATGGGCATCACAAGTTCTAAAGCTGAAAATACATGAGAAGACTCCTCATGCTGAGATCGAGTCCTCCTCGAATCCAATGGATTCCCTGCAAGGTTTCCTGCTGGCTGAAGTGTGTTATGTGTCTTCTTGGGCATATGCTGAAGCTTTGCCATTGGATTCTTATCTGGATGTACTACCTGCTTATTTCCATGTACAGAATCTGAGTGTATGGAATCATCTCTGATGTCTGAAACCGATGGAAGCACAAGAGTATATGCATGTTGCACTCGAGGTGAATGCAAAGTACTCTCCTTATGTGTAAGTAGAATAGAGAAGTCATCGCCAGAAAACTTAGTGAATTTATACAACCTTCACTTGTGATCCACCTCACCAATTGCAATGATGGAATTGTCATGCATGTAAATTACTGAAACTAAATCTAATGTAAATTCAACCTTTTTACCTTTCCGAGTGATCTGATAAACTGAGAGCAGATTCATAGAAATATTTGGAACATGTAGAAAAATCCCAAAACTGCCATTATGGAGTTCCACTGTCCCTTCTCTTGCTACTACTACTGGAGTATCATCTCCCATGAGAATATGCGGTCTTGAGCATGGACTCAAAGAAGAAAAAACTTCATCTTTCCCTTCCATATGATGGGATGCATTGGAATCTATAATCCATGAATCAGATGAGGAATTAATTTCAACCAAAGCATGATGATTACCTTATAGTCTGGAGGAGTTTTCCCTAGCTCAAGGTTGGTTTGGTTTCAAGTGTAGGAACCCTGAGGATGCTTCTTTTTTACTTGAGTCTCTATGGGTGGTGGAGCAGTGTTTCATGGAAACCTGCATAGGAGATCTAGCTAAAGCATGCACAAACAAAGCTTGTCAATAAAAGGAAGAGAGATACACAATGAATAATGAGAATCAATGTATATTATGATCTTATCAATGAGTGAGTGATCTTCACTCATATAGGCAATGACATCCTATAATTAGGAATGCATGCATAATAGTGATGGTCTAAGATTAGAAAGTCTAAAATAGAACTAGTTAGTTAACTCCTAATGAACTAGGGTTACTCCCACTGAACTAGTGTGCCGAAAATAGAAATTTCTCCAACACACCCCTTGAACATCACTATGGAGTAAAAAATGAGTCTCGACTACTAGGCCATTCTAAGTATTCATGTACAATGCAACTAATGAACACTGAATAAAAACAAGGAAAGAGAGAAAACCACATGGGAACAAAACCCCCCCTCAAAAGATAATGTATCAAAAGAATAAAATGGCAGTTGCTAGGAAACTGTGTTCTTCACTACAAGATGATCGCACAAAGTCTGAAACTTCTACTCACTGAAAGTCTTCGTGAAGATGTAGAAATATTTATGGATCTGATGAAGTCCTTTGGAAACCTGTCAGGCCTTGTACCTCTTGATGTTGTGAACCCATCTGCACCTAAAAATATTCCTTTCTAGTGGAAGTGGAACCAGATTCTA
>JASDQU010754403.1:18546-28914 GCA_032191745.1 Picea mariana | reverse complement strand
GGCCTTATCCTTACGGTTCACCCATCTCATCTTCTTAATCGTTGATGTAGGTTCTGTTTCTGTCGCCATCGTCAAATTATACAATCATTTTCTTTTGAGTTGGAATGTCGCCTTGGGCTTCCAATCAAAATAATTGTATGGTGTGAGGATTACCACCAATTTTGATTATATAATAGTTGTCCTATCCATCTCTCCCACTGTTTCTAAGAACCCCTAAAAATTTACTCTCAATCTACAAGTGAAAAAATAAGAAATCACAGCAGAAATGGCACTTTAAGTGAAAATTCGTATCAGTTTCAGGAAACGATCATCCGGCTTACTTTCTGAGAAAATGGTGAGGAATATCGCCAAACAGTTGAAAAACCACTTGCAGAATGGGTCGATTTACTTCTCACGTGGGTTGTTTCCTCAAAAACTTAATATTTTGGGAGCAATCATTGTAGAAAGGTACGACCACGAATTCATATCACTTTTAGGAGGCTATCTTGTGGCTTACTTTCTGAGCAAACACTGAATAATCTCACCAAACGGTTGAAAACCCACTTCCATAATGGGTCGATTTACTTTCCTTGTTGGTCGTTTCCTAAAAAATATAATATTTTGGGAGAAATAACTACTGAAAGGTACAACCATGGATTTAGCTCGCCGAAACCCCAATTTTCCTTATTCTTTGGCTTGTCTGGCTTACTCCAAGCATCATAGCTCTGACACCATGTCAGTGTTTCATGGAAACCTGCACAGAATATCTAGCTAAAGCATGCACAAACAAATCTTATCAAGAAAAGGAAGAGAGATACACAATGAATAATAAGAATCAATGTATGTTATGATCTTATCAATGAGTGAGTGATCTTCACTCATATAGGCAATGAAATCCTATAATTAGGAATGCATGCATAATAGTGATGGTCTAAGATTAGAAAGTCTAAAATAGAACTAGTCAGTTAACTCCCAATGAACTAGTCTTAAAGTCTAAAATAGAACTAGACAGTTAACTCCCAATGAACTACTGTTATCCCACTAAACTASTGTGCCGAAAATAGAAATTTCTCCAATAGGAGGCAACATTATGCTTAAGTGTTGKAGAATTACTTTCRACCCTTCAAGGGATTATTTTCAATTCCATCACCTTTGGGTATTGTTACCTAGTCTTCCACTACAGTGGTGGAATAGGGGGCTTTAGCTGAAATAGAAAATGGACTTGGTTGGTTTCTCATCGTGGATGAATTTGCACTTTTAGCACCAGATAAACGACTTTGTAAAGTTTTGGTTGAGATTGACATCCATGATGACCTTCCAAAAGTGGTTGAGTTGGAGTGGCGGGGGATGCTGAAAGTTCAGATACTTGATTTTTTGGGTATTCCTTTTCGGTGTACCCGGTTCAGACAAACATGAAACCTTCACCATGAGTGTCATGGGGGCTCTATGGAATATTCATCCTTTGAATCTTCTTTGCTACGTATGCCTATAAACATTGATACTCCAGAAGTTTTGTCAGGGGCTAGAACACCTACTACTCTGAAGACGAGCCTCTCGAGGACGACAGGACAAACTACAGTTTCTCTGGTAAGTTGAGAAAACTCTGTCCCACCCTTTTCTTTTCACTCTCCTCTTGGGAAAGGGATTCTTTATATAAGTCCTTTGGGTCAGGAAATTTATCCTCATAGTCCATTGAGCCTATGGACTCCTTGAAAATGGAGTCCCTTCCAACTTTGTTTCCCTTGGTGAAGCAACAGAACTCGGGTTGTATTTCCTCACAGAATGGTGAACATAATGTTCTTATAGAACCTACCATTTTTCCTATGGGTCCATCTATAAACCTGATAGGTGTTCCTTTAGCTTCTACCACTGTGGAGCCTCCTTGGTCAGAGGGTGACTCAGGGAGGGGTGGGACCATGCTTGCCTCAAAGTCACAGGGAGTGGGACACTGTGTGGGACATGCTATGTTTGATTGTGAAGATCAGTTTCTAAGCGAGATTGAAGGGGCCCTTTTCTCTTCAGTCCAGGATTTACGTTGTAGTGTTGGTTTAAGGGAGGTGGAGCGGGGTGATTGCTCTCTTAGTTCAGTCTTAGACTCTTTAGTCCCTGCATTACAAGAGATTCCTGAACCAAAACCTCTACCTACCTTCAGGGGAAAGACGATCATATCTCATGTTCTTTCTACTGATACCTTGGCTAGTGACATTATTGGTTCTAGGGAGGGGCATCCTGTTTCGGTTCTTAAGGGTTTTTCTTGGTCTCATGGTCTGGGATGTGAGATCTCCCCTGTAAATACCCGAAGTGGTCGGAAGCGAGTTGAGTTTTCTTTGAAGGAGTCGGTCAACAATTCCTTGACTGAAATTGATCATGGGGCGCTTAGAGGCATAAAGCCCTAGCACACGCTAAATCATTATCTTGTTAACACTAAATATTAGGGGAGTGGGGGGATCCCAAAAACTAGCCTCAGTTCTTCATCTTCTTCTGTTAAATTGGCCTGACATTATTTTCTTTCAAGGGACTTTGGTTTATGAATCAAGGGATAGAGTTTTCTTCTAGCAACTTAAACCAACTTGGTATTCCGTTGTTGTAAGCTCTGTAGGCAAATCAGGGGGCTTGTTGGTGGTGTGGGATCCTAAAAAGTTTGAACTCAAACCTTATATTTGTTGTGGTGGTTTACTTGTGACAGGTATCAATTTAGAGCTAAAGGAGAAGATGTCGTTTTTAAATGTGTATGGTCCTTGCAGTGACAGAAAATATTTTTTGCAAAAACTTGGGGATAGAGGTATCGTGTCTATTAAAAGTATGATAGTAGTTGGTGACTTCAATTTCATGCTGAATGAAGGTGAAATATGGGGAGACAACTGTATTCCTGATCCATTGGCGTTGTTCTTAAAATATTTGTTCATTGAAGGAGGTCAAGTGGACATTCTACCGGATGAGGTGGTGCCTACGTGGAGAAATGGAAGAAAGGGAGCATATAGTATTATGAAGAGATTAGACAAGATGTTTGTAGCAGCGGACTCATTAAGGAATTTTGCCAAATACCGTGCATGGGTGGATCATTCATTTATTTCAGATCATGCTCTAGTTCTTCTCCAGCTAGATGGAAACTTCCAACGTAAAGACTTTCCTTTCAAAGTAAATTTTGGATGGTTACAGGAGGAGGAGTTTTCACAGATAGTTAATGAAGTTTGGAAGGATCCATTTTTTTTGCAGGAACCAGGAATGCAAAGAATATTGATATGGAAGTTGAAGAGTTTAAAATCAACTATAAAGAGATGGGTGAATCGTTTTAAAAATCACTTGACTATAAAATTGGGTCAATTGGAAGTGGATTTACAGGAGATGTATCATTCATCCATCATAGATTTGAACAATGAGGAGTTGTCAGATAAAATAAAAGAGAAGGAATCAGAGAGATTGAATCTTTTAGCAGCGGGGGAAGACACTTGGAGACAGAGGAGCCGGGCACTTTGGTTAAAGAGTGGGGACCAGAATACAAAATATTTTTATCACTTTTCTAGTGATAGAAAAAACCGGAAAAAGATATGGGAAATTCAAACTGAGACAGGCCAGGAAGTTTCGGGCCAAAGGGAGTTAAAAGCGGAGGCGGTAACTTTAAAAAAAAATCAAGGATCAACAACAAGCATCATCAATGAAGATCATATTAATTTAGCAAGTCTCTTCCCTATCATGGTCACAGATGAATAATATCTTCAGTTAGAGAGCCCATGTACTTTAGAGTACTTGTCGAGTATTTTAAAGGATTTTACAAAAGATAAAAGTCCAGGCCCGGATGGCTGGACTGTGGAATTTTTTCTCCATTTCTTTGAGTTGATTGGGGAGGATATCTTAGGGATGGTAGAGGAATCAAGAAGAAAGGGAGAAGTTATAAAATAAATTAATGCCACTTTTCTTGTTCTTATTCCAAAAGTGAATAAACCAACTTATTTCGTTGATTTTCGACTTATTTCACTATGTAATCTCTATTACAAAATTATTGCAAAATTTTTAGCAAATAGACTGAGACCTATCCTGACTACATTCTTAGCGGAAGAGAAAATGGGATTTCTTTAGGGTAGACAAATCCTAGACGTTGTGGGCATGACATAAGAATGCTTCCATAGTATAAAAAAGAAGAATCAAAATGCTCTCATTCTTAAACTCAATCTTAATAAGGCATACAATTTAATTGACTGGGATTTCCTAAGAATGATACTGATTAAAACTGGTTTTGTTTTTTCAGTTACAAATTGGATTATGATTTGTGTCACAACAGTTTCTTATGTAGTCTTGGTCAATGGAGAACCATCTGATGTTTTTCATAGAGGTAAAGGCCTTAGGTAGGGCTGCCCACTTGTTGGGCACTCAACACACCCTAAAAAGCCTCTGTCATTTTTTTTCTTTTTGGGTACGACTTGATCTTTTACACTGTTTGATTCAACTTCATCTCAAGAAATGTTTTGTCTTTGCTTATTTTAATAACTCTCATCACCTATTTAGGTTTGTTTTGAACTTATGAAACCCCATGACTTAAAAGGCCTTAACACCTGAATAAAGAATCAACAGCCAAAACGTTTCACCTGACAGGCTTAGATTCAACACCGGAAGGAATTCAAAAAAGGAAAAGAACCACTTGGGAAACCTCAGTCACTGAGTGCTGATCTCCATCGACATCGGCAAAATGAATTTTTTGTTTGCGTCAAATTCTTGCATAAGGATATCGACGATAGTCGTTTCCCCTTCGACATCAGTAAAAGACGAGGGGAATAGACGTTAACAAAGAAAAAAAATATATCACCGATAGTTGATACCCGATGCACTTATCAGAATCAAGGAAAACCTAAAAGGATCACAACGAACATTCCAACCGCGCTAAAATATATCCCCGGTCACCGATCCCCGATGCGTTTTCAGCATCAGGACTTTTTCAAGGAAGCTAATACAAAGAAAATAACTTGATAGGTTTATCACCGATCGCTGACCCTGGATACCTTTTTGGCATCGGCAAGCTAAGGTTTGTTTTAGAATTAATAACCTAAGGAAAGTCCTGACTCCGATTAACACACATGAATTAGGCCACCGGTCTTCAATGCCACATGTCCTCGCCAAATTGGAGAACCGTACGGTCTAGTTTTTCCTCGAGTCATTCTTGGTTCCCTAGGTCCAAGTCACACCTTCGAGTTAGCTTTTCCATGAAAGAATTATACGGTGAGATTGATCAGCATCATAGCTTTTACAGAAGGACATCAACAAAAATGTTCATAGCACATCCCCGATCCCCGATCCACCCACTGAGAGAGCGACACGATGGGATGTTTTAGCGTTAGATACAATCGGATTTTGAGCATTTAAGGGGATAATTAATACCAAATCGTGCATTAGTTTATAACTCATGCACCAATCAAAACAACTATTTAAAATCACCGATAGACCACATCACCCTAGCACCTTCGCCTCAACCCACGATGAATTTAAGTTGCAAAGATTCGACGATAGATTTGTTTAAATTTCACTCATATCCCAAATTGAATGGCTGATACGACGCGATAAGTTCTTCCCTAGTTTAAATTCTCTTGAGCCGTTGTAAACGAAATCATTTTGCACGCAAGAAAATTCAAATCATTCAAAGAAGCAAGATGAGTAATTTGAAGGCTGCAGAGATCCCATGAGTATCAAAATAACCAGGTTTTAGTGAGCTTCACAGGTATGTATCCAAGTATGTAAATTTTACATCGCTACAAATTATATGTTTCCTATCTAGTTTTGTTCTTTACACAGTCTCTGAAGGTATATTTTAGTTGCAGGAACAATGCTGCCAGGAAATCCAACCACTAGACAATCATTGAGGGCACCGAAGATGAAAGAACCAGAGGTAGGCGAAGGCTCCTCTCTAGGGGATGCAAAATGATTAGAATACACTTTGAGGTCGTAACCTATCATCAAAACAACAACGAAGAAGGTTTTTATCCAGCCTCCGGCCTTTGGAGATACAGATGCCAACACAGGGTTCAAGATGGCACTCCCACATTGGGGAGAACTCTTTAATAAGATCAGTCGAGAGGAATACCCAGAATTAGTCCCACAGAATGATCCATATGTGAGAGCGCTCGATGACGAAGTGTTCTTGAACATCCAATGGTCATACCTGCATATGGTGGCAAGAAGAACCCTTTTTTTCCCCTATATTGAACTCTTGAAGTGGCTCATCGACCACACAGACACACAAAAATGTTTGATCAATGATGAAAATGGTGGGTGTGTCAGAGTGTTCTTACCGATGGAATTTCATAAGTACTACAAGCTTAGATATCCCAAGGAGCGACTAAACACACATTTTGTTGTGCACTAAACAAAACCCAGGAGCGACTAAACAAAATGGAAGAGCAAGTGCACCAAACCCCCTTCATGAATTGATAAACATCTATGATGATGAAGAAAGTTCATAGGTATCCCTGGTGACTCCTGCGTAGATCATATAGGAAATGGAGCTTGATAAGGCATCTTCCCTAGCTCCCAATGCTCAAATTCAGGGGCTCCCACAGAATGACCAAGAATTTGAAAGTGTCTTAGAAATTGAGTTACTCGATGTACTGGAAACCCAAATGGACAGTCCGACGGACTAGCCAAGGTAGGGCGAACAAAAAGAAGAAGATCCACAGTAGGAAATCAATATCTCAATGGTCGATTATCAAGTAAGTAGCAATCCTACCCCCGATGCTTCAATTTCAACTAGTACTTAACTTCCCGATGAGAGACAACTAGAGGCTAGACCCTCAGAACACATGAAAGAGGTTCAAGAACCCTTTCTTGAACATATATACATCGTCAGAGGCCTGGGAAATATGCCCACCTAGGGAGATCAACAAATACCCTAACCCGTGGATAAAGTTGTTGACATACATGCCATCTCCTATGACCAAAAAAGGAAAGCTATCATGTAGAGAACCACCAAGAAGAGGACGATTACTCTAGATCGCTCCATCCTCATCACCACAGAGGAAAATTTGATCAACATAGAGCATGCCAATACATATGATCTTATCGACGCAGGGATGGCAATCATAGACGCCACCCTAGACAGAGAAAAAAGGGATGAAGAGGAGTTGGTCGCTGCTCTGAAGGAATTGGAACATCTGCACCATTTGGAGAAATATTACCAGGACACCACACATGTCGCGATGTTCCTAAGGAATGAATTTTAGGAGGCCTACAAAAAATTTATAGATGGATGAAACCTATTCACTACAAGGATAGTCAAGCTTCAATACGACACCCTCATGGCATTGGCGATGTGCAAGGATATGAATGGGTAGTACGATAAATAACACCAAGCCGTGGAAATGATCGACTATATCAACGTGGTTCAAAAGGGTCGAGATGCCGAAGAGCGCCACATCCAGGTGCTAAAGGAAAGAAGCCTCGACTGCATAAATAAATCAACCGAATATTGGGAAAAAATGGTTCAAGAACCTCATTAGGAAATCCAAGAGAAATGATATGAGTGCGAAAAGAGTTGGACCAAGATCAACCAGGAAATGAGAGACATCGGCCTCCCTAAATTCGGCACACCCGATGACTTTGTCGACTTGCGTGACATAGTCAAATCACATGACGAACAAGACTCATCCTTGGTTTTGGAGATAGTAAAGGTGGCAGACATGGTGCCGGGACAAGTGCAGCAATTCATGGAACACCCGATCAAAGATCGAGCCATGTTGCAGCAGTTAAGTGCCAAAATAGTCAAATATCGAGCATGGGTAGTAGAGACAAGAGATATTATTTTGGCACCAATGGAACAACATAGATTCTCGTATGATAACACATGTGAGGACCTCTTCGTCAAATGGTCAGAGTATGAGAAGATTCATCCACTCAAGTGATATCATATGATGACTCTTAGAAAGATTGAGAGATGAAAGCGCCATGTGGCAAGTTTTTGTTTTACTTATCTACACTTTTAGTAGTTATTTTTAGTTAATAATATGTTATAAATAGGAGGATCGACCTGTTAGCAAGGGTCAATGGTTGTTGCAAATAATCTCATTTTTGGATTTGTAAAGAACTATTTCAGAGCTTCCTTAATTGAGAAGTCTTGTTTAGGACCAGAGACAAGTTTGTGTTTCTCATCAAAAGTGTGTATGATTGGATATGAAGAAGAATTATTTCATATTTCATCTCATGAATGGATGTTGTAACGAGTAAGAGCTTCTAAATCTATTGATAAGATATTTGATTCAATGTTTTTTATAGTTCTTATCTTTAATGATGAAAAATAAATCGTTGTGTTAGTATGTAATTGATGATTAAAGCTATGGGAACTATTTTTCTTGCCATTGTTTATTGCATATATGTTTTCTTTTGATAATCGTGCCTGAGTCAATAATTGGAACACCAAGAGGTTAACATATTAGTACTATACTCATGGTAGAGAATCATTTTCTGCATGCTAAAGCGAAAGGGTTATCCCAAGCTCTACCTTCTCCAATAGTTAATATTTTCCCACTTTGTTACCTAGTTGGTTAATACTAGATTTTATCTTGTATCGGTCCCACCTATAAGAGAAAAAAAAAAAAAAAAACGTCTGAACTAAAGGAGGATTTTTCATAAGAAGACATCCTATCGATCACTACGTAAAGCCCATCGATTAATCGGATGGATCGCAAGATCTAGAGAACCATTCCACCATTAAACGCTGCAGAGTCTAATTGGGCCTCGGTGGCAGGTTTGGTTCCTATTGTTGAGTTAAAGGGATTTAGGAACCCTCAACACCACTATCTCCTTTACTTTTCATATTGGTGATGGAGGGACTGAGTATTCTCCTTAAAAAGGAAAAAAAGGTCGGGAAGCTGTCTGGAATTAAAGTTGCAAGGATCACTAATATTATACATCTCCTTTTCATTGATGATGTATTGATTTTGTCGAGAGATAGTATTGAAGAATGGAAGGTGATATCTAGACTACTAAAGACCTTGTTAAACACATCGGGATTAGAGATAAATGTGGAAAAGTCTACTTTTCATGTGGCGGGTTTGGATGAGTCGGGGTTGGTGCCTTTTAAAGCATTTTTTCCTTATAGTTTAGTCTCCATAGATGTAGGATTTAAGTACTTGGGATTTTTTCTCAAGCCAAATTGCTAAAAATCGAAGGATTGGCATTGTCTTATTAAAACGTTTGAAAGAATAATTGATCCTTGTTGTAATCGATGGCTTACTCTAGGAGGAAGACTGTTGTTGATCAAGGCAGTTCTGGAGAGTCAATCGATGTATTGGATGTCCATGGCCGCAGTTCTAATTATGTTCTGGTAAAACTTCGTCAACTTATTTTTTGCTTCTAATGGTCGGGCTTTAGTGAGAAGAATCGATTACACCTTTGTAATTGGGAGACTATTTCTAGGAAAAACAAGGCTAGAGGGTGGGGGCTGAGAAATATTTCTTTTTTCAATAAAGCTTTAGCGGCCAAAACCTGTGGAGAGGGTTGACCAAAGCAGAAATTTGGCACAAAGTCATAAAAGACAAGTATTTACCTTACTATTCGGTGTCAACTTGGTTTTGATCGGTCAATAGATCATAGGGAACATCATCATTGTTATGGAGAAATATTTTAAAAGCCTTACCTCTTTTAGATCATTTGTTTTGATGGAAACCTAGTAATGGAGAGGCAATACAAGTAGGTAGAGACTGTATTATGGGAATGGGACAACAATCTTTTTTATTTAATGAACTTCTTTCAGCTTTAAAGTTATAGTGTGTCACTTTTCTCTACCAAGAAGATAATATTACAATTACAGATCCTCTAATTTCTTACTGGAAAGAGGTTTCTAATCTTGGTCTCTTTAGGAATCTAGCAGCATAGTGGGAAGATTACCAGAGCATGCTCTTGGGCACAGGCATCCAGTTAACCGATCTCGATGATGAATTGATGTGGTTGGGAGGATATGGGTCTAGGATTCCCTCGGTAAGTAATATTTATAGGGCACTCTCAGAGAGCATGTGGCATCACACAACAAAATGATGGAGCTACAAGTCGTGGAAGTGGAACATTACTCTTAAAATAAATAAAAAATTCTAGCTAGTCCTAAGAAACAAAATTCTCACTTGGGAGAACTTGCTAGCAAAGGGGTGGGAAGAACCGAGTTTTTTCATTCTGTGCAGAACAAATCTGGAGACTCAAAACCACTTGTTTATTCATTTTCCGTTCACACATCAATTTTGGAACCTTCTTGTAGGGACCCACAAGTCTCGGCTGCTTTGGTATGGGAACACAGTCGATGAATGTTTGTCAACATGGGTCGGAAAACACCCAAAATTGATCAAACTTCCAGTTCTTGTTTGTTGGTTCATATGGTTGGAGAGAAACATGCTCTTATTCAATAATGGGAACATTTCT
>JASDQU010754403.1:0-10184 GCA_032191745.1 Picea mariana | reverse complement strand
CTATTTTTTGTGCTGGTATTTTTTCTTGGTAGTGATTGCCCTTGATTTCCAAGTAGAGAGATTCATAGCTACCTGAGCCAGAGAGACCCTGATAACTGAATGGGACACACGATGGACTGAGAGAAGTGAAGGGGTACATTCCTTGGATTGGGTAGGTCATGAGGAAGAGAGTTGGAGGAAATTTGAGATAGTTGTAGGATAATACCAGTGGGTTGTGTGATATTGAGATGTGAGGGTATTATGAGAGGCAACCTTATTTTGTGTATTCCTAGCCCTAGCTCAGGGGTGACTTGTTGTTGAGATTTGGAACAACGGTTCTATGGTTGGGTGGAACATCCTTCCTAGGAAGGTGGTTGCAGAAACTCTATTTTAAAGATAAGTGTTTATCTATGTTGTTGAGTTATTTAACAGTTCATGGATTTGCATTTCATCCTTGGATGATAATGGTTTTATATGATGCTATAGATGTTTTATCGGTTTCATTTATTCTTGTTTAGAATGTTGTAGTTTCATTTAATTATGGTCATTAGAATATGGTTGTAAATGTGAATAAGTTTTAGCTGGTAAGCTACATGAATCTATTTAGGGAAATATTTTTTCGAATTTATGTGTTTTTTCGTGTAGTAATGTTCCATGGTTAATCTAGGGAACATTACAGAATGGTATCAAAGCTCAAGGTTCAACATTGATCTTGTATGGGTGTTGGAGTAGGCTATTTTTCATAAGTCTTGGGAATCAAACAAGAACGGATTGTGCAACATTTTGGCTAAGGAGTAGTGCACACACAAAGCAGTTGGAGCATGTTCAGAATTTAGTGTGCAAAAGGAGGAAAGTAGTTAGGATTTTGGGGAATTTTGTCCACATTGTAACGGGTTTAGAACTATTGTAAAGATATAAATTGTAGTGGGTTTTTGGGTAGAAGTAGTTAAGTTTTGAAGTTAGTTTTGGAGTGAGATATTGAGTGAATAGTTAGCTAAGTATCTGGGTTTTATGAGTGATCACTAAGGTTTTTCAGGACTTAGGCTCGCACTGTAGCAGAATGAATGAGGCAGGTTTGGGTAATGTTAACTAATACATCTTATTGTAAGTGCAATGTGCAACTATAAGGAGATTTCTAATGAATAAAATGAGAATCTGACCGTTGTGGACATAGCCTAGTTTGGGGTCAAACACATTAAAACCTTGTGTCTTGATGTGTTTTTTTGTGTGTTATGATGCATATGATGTTTATGGTTACTGCATAATGAAGATAAAGGTCTAGTATTATTAATATGATTAATGATGAATGAATGAAGGTTGAGTGGATTCATTTCTTACATAGGGTATATTGAATGATAATTAAAGGTTAAGTAACAAAAAATGCACACACAGTAGATGAATGGATAATGCATAGTATGGTTATGTTGAATTCCTCACTTCCCCTCATCACTGCAAAAACTTGGTTCTTGCAACCCCTCTAGATGCCTCAGGTGAGACTTCACTTGCTTGCAGGTGATGCCAAAAGGGTCGATTTGTAAGTTTTTTTTTTGTTATTAATGATTACCCCGAGTTTGCCCACTGCATATTTACATGACCCTTTTCCTACGCCTTTTACCAATGAAGTATTGCAAAATGTAGAGGATCAAGACGCTTACTCTTTTATGGATGGATTCTCAGGATACCAAGAGATCAGGATTGTGTAAGAAGACCGATATAAGACAACATTTGTGACATAATGGTGTTGTTACCAGTACACAATTATGATGTTTGGGTTGAAGAATGCACCAACAATATTCTCCAAAGTATTTTTTGCAGCTTTGAAAGAGTTCATTCATAAATTTTTAGAAGTGTTCTTAGATGACTGGATAGTATTTAGTCTACTGAAAAATCATATTGAACTTTTGTGCTTAATGTTGGATAAGTGTAGGCAATTCCAGATCTCATTGAATCTAAAGAAATGCATTTTTTTTGTGCCTTTTGGAATCTTCTTGGGCCATGTGGTTTGTAAACATGGATTGTTAATGGACCCTACAAAGATAATCGTGATTGTTGATTTTCCACCACCAATTTAAGTGTGATAGTTGAAATCTACATTGGTTCATACATGATATTATAGAAATTTTATCAAAGGATATGCACATATCACATACCCTATGGAAAATTTACCGAAGAAGGAAGTGAAGTATCAGTTGAATGACAATTGTCAAAAGAGTCTCGATAAATTGAAATAGAATATGGTCACCGCGTCGATTCTAGTTTTTCCTAACTAGAGATAATCATTTCATGTACATGTTGATGCATCATTGATAACATTAGGATTATTTTTGGCACATCCAGGTGAAGGAGTTAGACCACCTGATTAAATTCGCTAGCAGGGAGTTATCATCTACAGAAAAAAACGATACTACGATAGAATGAGAAGGTTTGGTAATGGTGTATTCGTTGCGTAAGTTTATAAATTACCTAATTGGATCTCACTTCAAGATGTATAAAGACCACTCTATGTTGAGATCCCTAGTGAACAAGACAATGTTGGGGGGTATAATCTGCAGATGGTTATTATTGTTCTAGGAATATGACTTCGAGGTAATCATGAAACCAAGAAATTTTAACTCAGGACATGATCGTTTTCCATGCATACTATCAGGAGAGGATGCATGCAACTTGGATGATAGTTTACCGGATGTGCACTTATTTGCAACTCAGATGGTGGATGACTCTTTTGTAGAAATAGTTCAGTGTTTTAGCAAAGGAGTGTCCCCATCAGAATTCATACTGGCATAGAATAAGAAACTTGTAGGGAAGGCAATAGACTGCCAGCTGATAGTAGGAAAACTTTACAAGTTAGGAGCAGAGGATATTCTGTGACATTGTGTATTAGAGAACAAAAGAAACATGGTACTATTTGAGGCACATGAAGGGGTTGCAGGGGATCACTGTGCAGGAAAGGAAACAAATTAGAAGATTATGCACATAGAATTATGGTGGCCTACCCTTCATGGATATGCAAAAGAATTTTTCCAGAGTTCTGACATATGTAAGAGACTTGGGAATCCCTCTAGGAGAGATGAAATTCCCTTAGTTCCACAAATGACATTACAAGCATTTGAAAATGTGAAGTGGAATTTTTGGGTCGACTAATCCACCAGCTAAGAGGTCGGGACCTAGGTACATCATTATTTCGACAAACTACTTAACCTTATGGGTCAAGGAAGAGGCAGTCATATACTATAGTGCAGAGATAGTTGCATGATTTTTATTCAAAAATGTAGTCACACGGTTTGGATGCCCAAGAGTATTTATGAGTGATCATGGAACTTAATTTGTGAATAGGACTACACCATACCATCCCCAGGAAAATGACACAGTAGAATCCTTCAATAAGATTATGGAACATGTGCTGACAAAGGTTTGCAATGTAACTTGGAATGAATGAGAATTGAAGGTTCCAACAGTATTATGGGCATATAGGACCATAGGAAATAATATGCCAGGACACACTCCATTTTGGTTGATGTATGGACAAGAAGATGTGATGTAAGAGAATCGTCATCAACATTCATCAAGCCGAGTGTAGGACAACTTAGCATCAAGTGTGCATTCAAAATGTTTTGAGACCCAAGGAGAGTGCATCAATTTGATATTTTGAAAATATTGTAATTAAAGGAGATTTTAATGTTTTGAGTCTTGAGCCATTATATGAGGCCACCAAAGATTGTAAGTTTCTTAATCTTTAGTTGTAGGATTGTACAGATATTGAGCAGTGACTCATATCTGAGTTGGAATTTCCATCTATTGTAATAAGCCTTAGTGGGAAAATGCTTTGATTATGATATGATAACACTAGAGTAGTGGCAAGGAAGGCTTGAGAAGCCCCTCTTTGTATAAATATATGTAATCTATGCCAAAATGAGGTTGCTAAAGATAATTGTATTTTGTTTATGAGAATGGTTATTTGTTGCTAAAGCTATTGTGAATTATTGTCAAAGAGAGGTTGAGAGCTGCAAGAACTCTTTGTAAGAATAAAGGAATGTAATAGAGGAGGGTTTCTTTCAGACTTTCAGTTTGTACAGGTTTTCTTATGAGTTAATTGGGTAATGTGCATTATTTTTCTTTCTATTTTTGACATGCATGTGTGTGCATTTCATGGTTAATTAATGAACCAATAGTGTTCTTTAAGTTTCAATTGTTTCTCTTCTAAAATACTAGTGCAAGGAGTGAACAGTAGCCACACAAGGAGTACAAGGGCATAGTTGTTTTCAGACTCAGAAGCTCAGAAGAGATAAAGTTGAATTGTGTAGAGTGAGTGCAAGGAGTGCACATATACTCATCCGAGTATAAAATCTAGAGAAGATCCTTGCAAGGTGTGCATAGGGACGACACTTAGTCAAGTGTTGTAGAGTCTTGGAGATGACGAGTGTAAGGAGTGCATGAGAAGATTTTCTTAAAACACTTCAAGTGTCAAGTTTTAGAGGAGCACAAGGTGTGTGTAGAAGACCCAAATCATTTGAGTGTTAAAATCTCAAGAGGGAGAGCAACCATAAGTATTTGAAGGGAAGAATCCTTTCATTTTCAAGGTCAATTGGATGAGATCCACCCGAGGAGGAGTTAAACCTTTCCTAGATGTCAGATATGGGAAAATTGTGTGGGTATTAACCCTTGAATTCCTTTGAACTCCGCGTGTTCGAATATTTTCGAGAAAGTGTTGTGTAGGATACAAATTTTATGAAGTTTTTCAATCCAGAGTGAATCTGGACCATTCATGTATGAGGACATGTGTCCATAGTTCAGAGGACTGACTATTTGGGATAACTAGAGCATGGTTGCAAGGACATATAAGACTCCTGAAGTTTTGAAGAGAACAATACATCCCAGCCATTGATAGACGGGGGACACATGGTGATAGGTATTGGAGTCTGGGGACTAGACACTCCAGAAGGTTTAAGGTGTATTGTGTTTTGGGTTGAAAAATATTGAATTCTTGAAGGCCAGAGTAGATCTTGACCATTGGTTAGGAAGGACACGTGGAGAGTGGATCCATCCTCCGCTAATTTGGTGTTCAAAGGTATTATGAGTTGGAGCAGCCAGAACTCCCAAATTTCGGAGTTTTGAAGAAAATCATAATCATTGATTATAGACAGGACAAGAACCGTCAATCTATTTCCTTTCACGAATTTGGAAATTCGTGAGTTTGAAAGGAAGTATAAGTTGGGATTTGAAAGGTCCTGGAGCTCAGAGCGTTGAAGCTCTGAATTCTTTGGTAAAAAGAATATTGTCCCACGGTTTCAGCTGAGAGTTGTGTGGAGGACTTTGCTGGCATATAAGGACCCTCGCTAGCATATTTTAAGTGTGGGGAAAAGGTAAAGGACCTCTAAAGAAGAATTTTGAGGGATCAATAGGAGTCTAAGAGCTAATTCGGTTCCATACTGTGAGTGATCCTAGACCGGGAGGTCGTGAAAGCCCCTGGGGAGGTGGGGAATTGCATCAAGATATTATGTCGATGGAGTTTATTGTACCAAGTCTGTGCATTTCTATGATGGAATAGCGTACATATTTAGGCGTAGTGGAAAAAATACTATAAAAAATAACAGAATTAGAAGAAGATCATTTTTTCGCAAGTTTCCATCAACAAGTACAAAAATCACGTAAGAAATCTTGGTATGATAGACATATCAAACAAAAGAAATTTCAAAAAGGAGACTTACTGTTACTTTCTAATAACAAGTTTCTGAAACACCTAGGGAAGCTCCAGATGCATTATTTAGGACCATACATGATAAGGTTCGTTACTGAAGCAGTTGTTTTTCATCTGGAGAACTTGGATGGAGAAATTATGGAAGGACAAGCTAACGAAAGTAGGATGAAACTATACAGGGGAAATCATGCTTTTGCACACTAGTCTGAACTACACAGAATGTGTACCATAGTGTATTATAGGGTAGGTAGAAAAAGAAAGTCAAAGTGAACAAAAGAAGAAAAAGCAATAAAATCATTTGAAGTATGAGATAGAAGGTTGGAAGCCAGAGAACGTCACAACGACAAAGTAAATAGGGAGGATCTGTGTGCAAGAAGGAAGATTGGAATGCGATAGAAGAAGATTCATAAAGTGAGAAAATAATTTATGACAATCCATGATGAGACATGCAATAAAGAGTGAACATGATGATGAAGCATGTAGATTTTAACCTTGTACAATATTTTACTGCAAACATATTTTCAATAAAAGAGCAAAAAATATACAATGGAAAATACACACATTACACAAATATTTTTCCCCTGGAAACCCAAACCGGGAAAAACAACATATTTTATATTCATTCATAGTGATACATTTTGTACAATACAATATACATATAGGAGTCAATGGCATCTAAAACCCTAACCCAATGACCTGGATTACTCAAAAAACCTTATTCCTTAACCAGAAATAGAAAACCATCGACAAAAACCATGTGCTGAAAAAAAGTCCAACAATGGACACAAAAATCAAGGTGACATGAAAAACGAGGCAAAAATGCGACAAATTTCTCAAGGAATTTGTTTTTTCTCAGGGGCGCTGCCCCCGAAACTCTGCATGCCCATCACAATGTACCAAACACTAGGGCTAGTCGTGCAAAGAATATAACACATACCCAATATTCTCCTACTTGTTGTTTTCTTTGCATATAGGGGATCACATGGTTACATAGTCAACAATCTAGGGAAGCAATGCCCATGGATCCTCTACACCAAGAGAACTTCTCAGTGCACACATATTTTGTTAATGAATCTGCAACATTCTTCAAAGTGTCCACCTTCATCAACAACACTTTATTTTCTTCAACCATGTCTCTCACAAAGTTATATTGAATATCAATATGCTTTGTCTTTGAATGATAAGCCAGGTTCTTCGCCAGAAAAATTGCACTCTGACTGTCACAATATATCCTTATAGATTGTTGTAAAAACCCAATACTTTAACAAAATATTTGTAACCATACTTATTCCTTAATTGCATGAGTGGCTTCCATGTATTCAACTTCTGTAGTTGAAAGTGCCACTACAGACTGTCTTTTTCTCATCCAACTAATTTCTCCTCCAAAACAGGTTAAACACATACTCGCTTGTAGATCTCCTATGATCGAGATCTCCATCCCAGTCTGCATCCATAAATCCATGTATGTCCAAAACTATGTTCAATACTAGTCTTCCTTGGTAGCACAATCCATAGATAATAGTGCCACACAAATACCCAAAAACCCTTTTTACTATTGCTCAATGATCCTTCCCTAGTTTTGACATATACCTGCTCAAAAATCCCACTGCATGTGTAATTTTTGGTCTAGTACAGACCATTTCATACATCAAACTACCAACTGCACTCGCATATGGAACATGATAAATGTCCTTTTCCTCTTCCTTTGTCTTGGGACACTGGTCGGCAGATAACTTTACACCAACAAGGATAGGGACCTTGAATGGTTTACATTCCTACATATTAAACCTCTGCAATATTGTCTCAACATATTTTCTATGATTTAACTAGAGTTTCCTCTTTTTCCGATATCTTTTAATTTCCATGCCCAAAATGAAATTTGAAGCACCAATATCCTTCATGTCAAATTTAGAGGACAACTGATTTTTCACATCCTGGATAATCTCCTTGTTCTTTCCTATCAACAACATGTCATCCACATACAAGACCAAATAAATCAAATGATCACCAATTAATTTAAAATACACACAATGATCCTCTTTGCCTCTTGTGAATCCAAGTCCTAGCATATAAGTATCAAATTTTTGATACCACATCCTTGGTGATTGTTTTAAACCATACAAGGACTTTTTCATCTTGCATACCAACTCCTTATTTCCCTTCACAACAAAGCCTTCTGGATGCTTCATATAGATTTATTCTTCCAAATCCCCATGTAGGAATTTTGTCTTCACATCCATCTATTATACCTCAAAATAAAATGTACCAGCAACAGATAACAAAAATCTTATAGAAGTTAACTTGGAAACATGAGAAAAAACTCACCAAATTCAATTCCCTCAACCTGGGAATAACCCTTTGCTACTAACTGAGATTTGTATTTTCCCACTTTTCCTTCTGCATTTAGCTTCTTTTTAAATACCCATTTTCTTCCAATGGGCTTTCTTCTAGTCAACAACTCCACTAGATCCCAAGACTCATTCTTATCCAAGGCTTCCATTTCTTCATCCATGGCCTTTTTCCATAGCTTTACATCCTCTGAATCCACTGCCTCCTTGATAGTTCTAGGATCATCATTAGTAATAGAAAAAGCAAAATTTGAATGGAAATAAGATGGAGTATACCTTTTCAGTAGCCTTATTTCTCTAACTGATCTCCTCAATACTGGAGTATGAGGATCTTCTTCTTTTGATTCATGTTCTTCTGTAGATTCTGATTCATCATCCTTTAAATCAAACTCTATTTTCTATGGTTCTTCCTTACTTGGTAGGAATTCTTGTTTAATAAAATCCTTCATTTCTCTAAATACCACATCTCAGATATACCCAACCTTCTTAGTTTTGGGGTTCCAAAGCTTATAACCTTTGAGACCATATTTATACCCAATAAAGATACACTTTTCATCCTTCTTATCTAGATTACTCCTATTTTCCTCTGGAACATGAAAATTGGCCTCATAAGAAGGTATAGGAGTAAGCTAGATAATGGGGGTCTTCGACTACTACACAGTAAAGGTATGGTTGAAGGTTTCTTACCAGTCCATACCTATTGTGGAGTCTTTTCATCCAATGATGATGAGCATGATTTGTTGACCAGGTAACATGTAGAACCCACTGCCTTTGCCCATAATTATTTTCCTAACCCGACACCACTGAGCATGCACCTTGCTTTTTCCATCAACATCGTGTTCATCCTTTCTGCAAATCCATTCTGCTGAGGTGTATATGGAGTATTATTTTTCCTTTCTATACCACACTTCTTACAAAATTATTCAAATTCATTCCCGCAAAACTCTCCGTGATTATCTTTCTTCAACACCTTAATTATCTTCTCTATTTTATTCTCAACAAGATCCTTAAACTCTTTAAAACTGTCAAAGACTTCAGATTTATTCTTGAGGAAATATATCCAAGTATTCCTCAAAAATTCATATATAAATGAGACATAGTACATAGATTTTCCCAATGATGGAACCGACACATGTCCTAATACATCGTTGTGAACTAGTTGTAAAATTCCTTTTTCCCTCATTGCACCAGAGAGGAGTCTTACCCGATTCTACTTCCCATATACACAATGTTCATAGAAATGAAAACCCAGAGAGATTTAGACATACCTTCAACCATACATTTATTGTGTAGTAGTCGAAGACCCTTCTCTCCGATATGCCCTAGTCTTTGATGCCACGTCATAACCTTTTCTCTAAAGATTGCAGGAGTTATTTATTATTCAAATCCAATATTAGGAACAATGGAAATATTACACCCATCACTAATAATTCTTCCTTGTATCTTATACAGAGTTCTAAACTGAACTCCCTTCAGCAACACCATTTCTCCTTGAACCATCCTGCGATTTTCCTTTTAAAATATTGTTTTTACCCCTGTGTCATCCATTTTTCTTACATAAATCATATTTCTGGGCAATCCTGGGATGTGCAGGACACCAGGTAGTGTTCTAATCCTTCCATATATGAGATTCAACTTGACTTTTCCTCGACCTATGATCCTGGTTGTCGAGTCATCACCTAGGAAAACATTACCTCCATCATACCTTTCATATTCACATAACCACTTCCTGTGGGGAGTCATATGAAAGGATGCACCTGAGTCAACCAACCATGCCTCATGATATGCATGTGTGCTTGAAGAAGTCAAGTACGCATCCCCTCCTTCTTCCTTGGAGGTATTTTCTTCTATAGAAGGAGATTCTTCAGATCCCTTCTTTTTCTCAACTTTGGATATACACTGCTTCTTGTAGTTTCCTTCTTTTCCACATCTCCAACATACCTTTACAAACTTTCTGGAAGACTTATATCTTCCCTTAGACTTAGATCTCCCACTTGAGGACTTAGATCTATTTCTTTCTTGGGAGGATCCTCTTGAAAATAATGCATTTGTGCTCTGTCCTTCCATGTTCTTCTATCTCATCTCCTCCGACAACAAGGATGAGACCACTTCATCAAACTTCAAGGAAGTTGTATTACTACCTATGGCCACAACTAGACTAT
>JASDQU010754402.1:20372-32972 GCA_032191745.1 Picea mariana | reverse complement strand
TGTGTTCCAAGAAGAACTATACCTATGAAAGAACAAACAAGATGAAAAGAGTTATCATTAGATATTACACATGAAAGAATGAAATATATCATGTGAAAGCCATTACAAGATAAGCCGAAATCAGAATCAATCTTGAAGAGACTTAGAAGTCAGACATCAAGAGAAATTGGAGAAAAACTTATGACGACAACTAAGACGGAAGCGTGGACTCTATCAGATGGAGGGAGCTGATTATATGCACTCTTATATAAAGCAAGGATTAGGAGGGAGCTAATCCTATGATCCATTGAAGATGATGAAATGTATATATCCATGGTAGCAGCCATGAAAGACAGTGCGTGTTCAACTCAACCGCAGAAGACCTTTTCGAAGAAAAGCCTTAAAAGTACACCTGGTTCTCCATCCAGATCCGTGATCCTATGATGAAAAGAAGAAGTGGAATCTCTAGAACATGGAATCTCCATGAATCCAAGAGATAATGAAAAACATGAAGAAGAACATGAAGATTCCAAGAAAGAAAGAAAAGCCAGAACAACCAGTCATTACATCAATAATCACAAGATTACCAAGCCTGATATGGAAGCAATCAAGCAGAAGAACTGACCCCGCTCCTACACCCCCCTAGGATCATATAGCCAGACCCCCTGATAGTCCATGTTATTGCACAATTCGTACCTTGAAGGATAAATGAAAGGTAAAGGAGACAAACTGACGAAACAGGAGACTACCCTATCACTGTCACCTCAATAGGGTATCTCTTTCTATTTAGGGTGGTAGGCCCAGGGGAGACGTCCCCGGTGACCTGGGGTTTTGAGAAGGCAAAGGTTTAAGGCTAAGTATAAGTTTTCCCCCCTCACAAGTCACCACCGATCAGAAAGTCCGACTAAACAACCAATAAAGATAATGATAACTAGAAATGTACCTGCCCGAAACAAATCAACAAGAAACTATATATTTGCAAGATCACTTGCTGGTTAGTACTTCATATAATCAAGGACTTTCTGATATAAAGCAATTGACCGATAATATTGATGAAGCAAATCAATGATGTATAATGGCAATAATCAAAATGTGTCACTTCACAATAAATGCTAAAGAAAGCTTCACAATGAGCAAGAACGTTTTATCATCAATGTCATAATACCATCATTCATTTAGAAGCAAAGACTATCATGTATTAGCCAATTGTTCAATTTGCTTAAAGAAGCTAAAATGTTGCAAAGTATAATTATAAAGCAAATGGATAATGGCAACAATGAAATTAGTAGTTTAGTCTAAGCTAGGGTTAGAAGGTGTTAGTAATTGTTCAAAAGTATTTTATGTTTTAATTTTATGATCAAGGCACTCAAGCATAAAGGTCTTAGACTACTGCAACCATAGGGCAAATGAAATTATTAGTGTGCACTCCTCTGAGCACTTGGATTTATTCCATGAAGAAGATTATCAACCACCGTTGTGCTCAGATTTTTATAGGAGTAAGGACATCATTTTCCCAGAGAAGGATCCTTGTGACAACTTTCTCCAGCCACCTTTGATTACTTTACTTTGCTATGTCTCTGAAGGTGTAGTTGGTGAGTATGTTTTTTGTTTTAAGTTTCCTCTGAGGCAAACCCTAGAAATCAAGGGTGGGTTGAATACTTCAAGAATAAGTTTGTCATCTCAACTTTTCAACCTTCCCTTAAAAGTTTGTCAGTCATCTAATAGATCCTTGTCGATCCTTTCCCAGGCTTCAGATTATGAGGACGTCCTAGGTAGCCGGCTTGCAGACATTTTGAGACAATTTTCTGAACCTTTGACTTTTCACGGTCCCTTCCTGAAGTGGATTGAGCACTTTCCTCAGAGAATGACTTGGCATGATTTTATCCCTCCCACCCGCCTCCATGAGTTAGACTTTATGATTTCCGATGAAACGATACATTCTCTAACCCATGTTATTTGGCTACCAGCACCCTTTTTTCACATTAGAGCGGTCATGGCCACGAAAGTACCTTCCCTTCCCCATGCCGACAAGAATTCCGAGGGCCATCCTTCTTTCCAGGCACCACTTTTCCTTCAGATGTTAGATACCCATGAGCTCCTCTCCTCTCTAGCGCCTGGCACCGATCGGGATCAATTTTCCTCTCCTCACAAGTCCACATATGATGCGTTGTTCTCCTCTTAGACGGCTCGAGCAGCTATTCAGGCGCGTTTGCCAGATCTAGTCCCAGGATATATGGATACCTATCAGCCAGCCTAGGCCTCGTTAAGGATCCTGAGCTCTTGCTCTTACATACATCCATCTTCCTGCAATGGCCGCTTACCATGATGCGGATCCAGTTCACATTATTTCACAGCTGCCTTTACTCTTGATTCCAATTAAAAAGAGTGCAGGGCAGGGTTTGCGTGGCTTTCACCTGATGAGATGAGGACATTTCCTACTCGTCAAACTGCTCTGGATAAATTGTCTGTTTCACAGGACCCCCGTGTCCATGATAATTGTTTCATGTTGTTGCAACATACACCTGCTCTTCATTATGTGCTTCCATATGTAATGGTTAAGCGCTTTTCCTGCAAAGACAGAACTCATCTTCACGCCTCGTAGGAAGCAGGTCGTTGTTGTGTGGAGATACTACATCTGCTGTCCAACAAAGGTGACACGTTGGCCTCGACCCCGCTATTTCCTATGGGGTATTTCTACCTTCAAGCTCACAGTCCATTGTTCTTCTGATGGAAGTTGCTCCGTTCTAGCAACTGCACTCATTTCCTTACATCCTCAGATCATTACCGTGGTAGATGTTGTTGGCCCAAGTCTTCGCCTTTTCGATCCAGATGGCCACTTCTCACGATGCAGATCTTCTCCAGCTCTCTTTCTAGCACCTCTGCACACTTCAAAATAGCGTGCTCACATCGTTGAGAGAATACAACACAGTTTGGACTCAGTACCCACCCAGGGAACCAACAACATTACACATAGCTCTTCCGCAGACATAAATATTCCAGGGCACAAGGTGGGACATTATGATGAACGTACACCAGCCATTTCTGGTATACATGGCAATGCCATCAAGGAGGATTAGCTTTACCTTGGAACAACAGATCAGATCGCAGGTCGCACCGTGCACCAGACACTTTCTATCACTGCAGATTTGGATCCAGATCCTATCACTAGCACAACACGCCCTCTGGTCGGTTATACAGATCAACACGGCCCACCCATATAATCTAATATCCCTGCAACGCCAGGCACAACAAGTACCTTAAAAGCGCAACAGTTCCCATCCACTATCGATTCAGACCATAGCGCCATTAATGAAGATAAGATATTTGGAGCCATGGGGATATATTCCCACACAGACTATGCAGCTGAAGCATCTCTCGCAAATTGATTTCTCAATAACCCAACACAATTACACAATCCTACAACCCTACGCATTCAACATGGTAGGCCCGATGCATAACCTCTCAATGCAGCTCCAGCTTCTCATACACTTTTGTCACGCCCTCCATACGGTGATCAGGATTTGCACACTACTGGAGAAGAAGCCTTAACATCAGGCCAGAGAAATTCTGCCGCATACTCTCTTATCGGCCAAACGCCCTAGGCGATCTCCACGCTACCATCATTTTATTAAGCAGTTAGGGTTGGCGTGGAGAAGGCAACTCCCTTTTATCCATGTGCAGACACTTCATGGCGTAATCTGCTTTCTCTCCAGGACCCACATATTCCTCTCTTCCCAAGCGATCAGGACGCATTTTTGTGTTTCGAGACCAGAAAAATTCCAGCGATTTCTAGTTATCCATCCACACTACAGGAGTCTCTCCTTTGTCATGCACTCCATGCTGCCACCCATCAGCAGTTTGGACCCACAGGTTTTCATACGCCTCGTCGGGAATCAAAAGGAACAGTGATCGGGCTCTTAGACGTAGTTGGCCTCTTCCACATCAGTAAGTTTCTCAGTTTACACCATCAACCAGTGTGCTATATGGACTTTTCAGCTGGGCATATTCTCACAACAGCAGTCTTACCAGACACTATGTCTCATCCATCTTGTCAATCTTCATGCAGCTCCACCTCTTGCAGCTCCACCACTCAGCATTCATGGACACTTCCTTTCACCTTGTTTCTCCCCCTAGCTTCATTCTTAAATTGGGAATAAAGCGGGGATGCTTTTGAGCTAAACCGGGAGGATCTGATGTGCCGCAAGGGCGTACGCCTCGAGGAGTGCGCCCTCATGGAGAGGCGCACCTCCCTAAAACTAGAATAAGTAGGATAAATAAGAATAAATGCACCTCAAGCATTGAGTCTCATGCAAGTTTTGGTTTTCATTATTAAGAGGTTAAGATTGACTATGTCAATTCTTGGCTATTAGTTAAAGTTTACTATGTAAAGTAGTAGTTATGTAAAACTCTATATAAATACCTTTTGCTGAAGAATAAAGATATGAATCTACTTTGAAGCCTATTCTTGTGTCTTCTTCTTCTTGTTTTCCTGCATTATTTTCCATGTGAGTTTGTGATTTACATAATTTACAAAGTAAAAATTAGCTATAACATCTACTTTACAAAGTAAAAAAGAATTTGCAACACACTTGGCACGGATCTCTAGCTCATCGTCTTCTTATTTACTTCTCTATTTTAATAACTATGCTTAAAGAAGAATGTGTCCCAATGTCTTAGGGAGGTTAGCGTCCCAATGTCCTAATGACGTGCACCTTATAATATCTTCCCGGTTTAGATCGAAAGCTTTGCATAATCACGCCTTTCTTGCTCATTGGCAGATGAAAGGAACTCAGAATCCAAATTGAGAAGTTAGAAAGGGTACTCTTCGGCCGGTATCCTCGTGTGGCTTTTCTCAACACAAATTCCCACTTTGAGAGGCAGATCGAGGACGCTCTATTCTACGATTGTGCGTGGACATTCCTGCATGGGTTGGGCCGCACCCACCTTCCCTACTTTGACCCTGGCGGCCTCGACTCAATGTATAAGAACATGCGTATAATTTGCGTAATCCATCGTATGAGATCCGATTTTACAGTGTGTCTCTTTCACTGGTGTGATGAATAAGAAAGGTTTGTCACCGAAGTGATTCCCTAGGGTTATATATTCTTTCATTCGAATAGAGGAGGTAAATTCTATGAAACGCCATGTTGAATAACATCTGCATGCTAGGCTCGATAACTGTCTCTTTGTCTTTCCAGATAAGGCTGAATCTAGGGTTGAAATGGTAGGGTTATCAATTTGTTGATGAAAATTCACAAAAAAAGGAATGATCTTAGGCAAAGGTGCATAGAGCTCCAATGGTACTTCTAATTCTTTTATGTGATGTCCTTCAGTTATTGGATGGTAACTTGAGGACCTATATAATTTAATCAATGAAATGAAAATCTATGAACAATGTGGTAAAAATTGATGGGGCTTCACAATGCTATAAATATATTAACAAGCGATAGACATTTTAAATTCTAATTGTACAGATTTTAGGGGATTCTAAATGACATTGATACTTTCTGACGGATAAGTTAGCTAGAAGGAAACTATGAGCAGAAAGGAAATGTTAGTTGGATTGTATTAATATAGCAACCTTCACATTGTTTTATCTATTTACAGGAACCGGTACCCAATTGCAACTTTTGTTCAACAATTGTAAGAAACGACCCGAACCCAGTCCGGAGGTCATGACTCGGTCTTCTCTCCCATCAGAAAGGAGGAAGCCGATCGAAGCTCGTAGGTAATTACACGGTCTTCCCCAATAACACCAGTCAGAAACTAACCGAATCAAGCCCGAAGGTATTAGCTCGGTCTTCCCGTAGTGATCAGTCATGCGGTAGTCAGAGTTAAGTCGGTCAGTCAGTCGGACAGAGATAGTCATTCTCTTTTTGGCGCTCCCTGAATTTATTTAATAAAGAGTGGAAAATATGTCTGAAAGAAATCAATTAAGGGGGCGAGGTCCATGTTTGAGCCTATCCAATCTAGCACCGCCATCCTTGCTTCACCTATCTCCTTGACCCTATACCAATGAGTGAGGATAATTCTTATTTATCCCGCACATACATAAGCATATAAAGGAGAGCACGAGCTCCTCTTCTTTCTCATAGCACCTCAGGTCATCGAAGGTACTACGCATAGCACTATGTGTCCGCATGCATTGATTGAATAAGAGAAGGCCAGTCGGGCCTTTACTTTATATATAGGCAGGGGGGCGCCTAGACCGGAAGGATTTTACCAAGCCCTACCTTCCTTCCTCGAACTGGCGATACTTCGCTCAGTAATCTCCCAAACTAAGTCCCAGCAAAGTATTATCGTCTTTGGTAACGTACTTGCCAACCAAGGCTTCTGCAATGTCTATTTGTCTACCGGGAAACTCAGACAGAAAAGGCATCCCTTATTCTTTGGCATGCATAACGTATTCTTACTCGCTCGCTGTCGTATTATTTCTTATTGTATGTAGTGGATACCTTCTTACTGATGCTTTTCCTCCCCAATCAAGCCAGAATCATACTCTCGCACTGGCTGGAATAATTCCATGCAGCGAGAAAGAACCCTATCTTACGCTTCTCCACGTGGCTTAGTGCATTATATGACATCTACGCGTACTCTTCCTTCGCAAGGGGTAAACTACTTACCGTTATATAGATAGGGGGGCCTTCCTTATTCACGCCAGAAAATTATTCATTTTCGATTTTCCTTCTTTCTTTCTTGGGGGCTTCTTTCTTGGGGGATTGGCTGTCTTTCCTTGGCGCCCCTGCGAGATTGTTTTCTACCCCCACTGACACTACAGCCCACTCACTATACCCAAGAAAACGACTCTTCTCCCCCTGGAGACTATACACCCCATATATAATATATTCCTCATCCGATGAGCCCATATCCCCTTGTCTGTCCCGGGTCTGCGTTCGAAGAAGGGGTTATTACTGTTTGTTGTTCCCACGCCCCATATCTTCTCCAAAATTCTAGTAGGTAGATGGGTAATTACGAGAGGAAGGAATAAGTACAATGCGCTTACTCCTTCCCTGAAGCATTCCAATGCGAATTCGAAACACCGACCGAAATACTGAAAAACCTAAGGAGAGACTCTCTCAGCACACCCCTCAGCACCCCCACCCAATAGAAGTCTACGCTTAGCCTTTTTCGTTCGATCTGCACTGGTTCAACAGGAACAAGGCCCCCTCCTGCACTAGGATTAGCTCTGTTCCAGAAGAACCAGATTCCACAGAGAAAAAAACACACCTTAGCAGACAAAGACCACTGTTAGAAACGTTGTTAGCTGTTTCGAACTACCTTAGCTAGAAACCACAATATCTCTATAGAAAGAACCAAGAAAAGGATTTCACTGAGCAGGCAGCCGGACCTTGTGAATACTTGGAAATAGTGAAGAAGGAGAGAAAAATAATGTCATGCATTCTCATAATAGACAAGCAAGGCTGGATACTGAGAATATTGTGGGTAGTTAGAGTGTCTCATTTTGTGGTTCTTTTTTGGTTGGCGGGGGGCTATACTGGATAGAAACCTCTTTCACCTTTCTTTATACCATCTGCCTGCTGCATGTGCGGAGGTGAGATAGATTGCACTAACGCTATGGTGCTTCCTAAGGTAAGGCCTGAACCGTGGCCCCTTCCCTTGGCCGAAGATCTTGCTTGAGTGTAAACAGTTGCAAGAATATATGAAAATATATATAATGTTCCTATTATCCATCCATATGGGGAGGGAGAGAATTAGCGATTCAAGGCTAGACCCTGACTGACGCAGAAGATTCATATAAGAATGGATGGAAGGGATGCTGATAGTGATCGAGATGATTTGTGCTCAACTTATCACTGTTTTGGTTTATGATGAAGCACAGAGGTAGGTATTGTGAGACATTTCTAGGATGGTTTCACTAGTCATTTGACTACACCTAACATTCAGCCGACAGGTAAGTACAGGTAAGTAGGCATTTGCATTCATTGTATATACCATTTGCAATTCATGCTAGAATAGTTTGTTTTCACATTTGTATATATGCTTTCTTTCGTTTTATATATATGAGTTGGGGGTGATATCACCACCCCAAATGATTGCTAAAAACTCTATGTTGAGATCAAGCAGGCTACAAGTTATGCCAGAGATGCTGAGGTTCTCATGCGCTCTATGGTGAGCACATGTCCCCAAGTTGGAGCCAGATGTTATCCCCAGTTTAGGGATAACTAAGGAGATTATGTCCTAAGGCCCACAGGTCCTAGACATGGAGTACCGAGAGCCAGATCGACTTGAGCTTGGCCCTAGAGGGCCCATCTTTTCTTCCTTCAGTGCCTCCACTTTGTCAGCAGCAGCAGCATCGATCAGATGTTATCCCCCACTTTAGGGATAACTAAGGAGATTATGTCTCGAGACCCACAGGTCCTAGACATGGAGTACCGAGAGCCAGATCGACTTGAGCATGGCCCTGGAGGGCCCATCTTTTCCTCCTTCAACGCCTCGACTTTATCAGCAGCAGCAACATCCATCACCTCGGCCTGGTCCTATAGCAGAAGTGGATCTTGCTCCATGTGGTAATGAGTTCGGGTATCATGGTATGTGTCACTCTGATCCTCAAAACCTTTGAATATGTGCATTTGATTCTTTTTGTTTCTAACGGGTGCTTGGATCTTATGCTTATCCACTTGACCATATCTCGGGGGAATAACAAGATGCCCTAGTAAGCTTGTGCCCATAGGTTTTGAGTTTCCACTAGGGGGGATTCATGAGAAGCCATCGTCCACTCCCACCATACTTACTACTTTCCATCTTTCTCCCGCTCATCCATCCCATTGCACTGGTTCGGGCATTAGGTTGGCCAAATATTTAAGGGTTGCACCTTACCTTGTTGGAAGAAGGGGCTAAAGGCCCAAAGGGTAAAAGCAGTTGGCAAAAGCTAGAAGCCTAAAAATGAAACCTCGAGATGCTTTGCCCAGGGATCCACGAGAAAGCAGTAAAAAGCTTCTCAACAAGAAATAGAGGGACCCATAAAAAATAATAATAAAACAAGACCTGGTTAGAGAATAGGGGGTCTCATCACGAGCCAACCTATTAGATCCATGGGCATCTAGCGGTATGACACTACCAGCAGTTGGTCACCACACCAGGGTAGTGGCTCTTGGTGGCATAGCCAAGAGAAAGGGGTCTCATCACGAGCCAACCTTCTCATTTATGTGAAATGCTTATGGATAACATTACCACCACTGGTCACCATGCCAGGGCAGTGTCCCCTGACTAGCTTCTTGAAGAAAAAGCAATAAGAATAAAGATAAAAGGCATGAATGGGCTTGGAAAAATTTGCATCCACGACAGGTGCATCTCACCCTCTACAGAGGCACCTGTTGAAATAATGTAACTACAAAGTGTATTCTTATTATTATTTGATATATTATTCATTGGATCAATCCCCATTGTGGATTGATCATGTCGACTATTGTAAAAGGACCAAATCCCCTTTTNAATGTAATTGTAATAGGCAGAAAGAAAAGTCGGCCCCATAATATATTAAAGAGGCCCCGAAATATAATAAAGGTGGTTATAACCACCCAGTTTGAGAAGTCGGCCCTGCCAATGAAGAGACACTTCACACGTGCCAGATTTGTATAAATAAGGAGGCTAGTGCCTCACTTAGACACACACTTCACTTGCTCATTGAGACAAGTTTCGGAATTGCAGTTGGAGAAGAGAGAGAGAGAGAGTGGCGCATCTTTGGGAGAGGATTTCTGTATTAGCCTAAGTTATCTCTTGATATTGTATTGGCTATCTATAATAAGGAAGTTTTGTTGGGTTTTCTTCCCCTAGAGCGTTTCCTAGGATAAATGTTGTGTCTCTTGTGATTGTGTATTTCTCAGTGATCTTGTCTTATGTTGCTGTTATCTATTGAAATGCAAAGAACTATAACAATGGCTTAAACATTAACATGGTATCAGAGCCAAGCTGAAGAGAGCATCTTTCACAAGAGAAAAATGAAAAACAACACTGGTGCCGTACATGCAAATTAGGGCTTTTTGTTGGTAAGGTATTTCAGCCCTAAAACCATCTAGAAAAGTGTGCCCTCCCTCAAGGATCATTTTGGCATCTTCAACGCACCTTTTCAGTGGCTAGGTCTCCTGGAAAGTGAAACCCTAGTTTCACAAAGTACCAGAAAACCAGAGTACCAGAAGTACTAGAAGTACCAAAGTACCAAGTACCAGAAAACCAGAAGCACTAGTCCAGAAATCCGCAGATCAAGTTTGAGGGGGTAAAAGTTGGATTTTCATAAATCTAACTACACCAGCTTACTCGCCTCAGCTCAGTGCATCTATCTCCTGGATCAGAATTTCAAAATTTGAAGTTTGAAAAATTAGGGTTTCCTCATAAAACCCTAAGTTGCAGTTGCAGTTGCAGTCTCAGAACCAATTGCAGTTACAGTACCAGTTGCAGTTGTAGTCGTACTACCAGTTGCAGTCACCCTTGAAGATTTTAAGAGTTGGTAATGATTACCGCTGCTGCCAGATGGTGCCACCACCTGCAAATGCTATCAGAGGTATGTACTCACATATGTTTAAATGGTTAAACTTTTAAGAGTATTTGCAAGAGAAGGAATCTCTTGCCATAGATCCAGAAGGATCTCAAGATCCAACACATTCAGAGGAATGATGCAACCCAGGTGTGATTATTCTGATATGCATCCATTTGTTATATTGATCAATGTTGCATATTGTAGCTATGACCATCATTGTAACCTTTTTTGAGTCAAGGTATTAGATAGATTAAAAGTTGAGATCATAGAGCTTATCCTCTAACCCAACCTTCTGTCAAGATAACGTATTGTCTTAGTACAGAAGACAACTTGAAGAAAGCACTCGTCATCTTGAGTGAAGGAGACTCGGAAGAAAAGAAAGCACTCATTCCTGAGGACAAGGCTCCAAGTTTGATTAATCAAGTTAATAAGATTCAAAGGTACACATGACAAGTTGATGACTATAGTTGAGATAGCAGTCATTGTAAAGTATCATACTTAATAGCATGTGAGCATATAGAGGTAAATGCTTAATGTAATCATTTGTTTGATAGAACTAACACCTCCTCTAGGAAGAATCTCATGTGTTAGTTCCAGGTTGCCATGGAGGAATGTTTGATCACAACACTATGAGAGTGTTGACTTCATTTCGTATCGTATTCCTTACCTTTAATCTTTGCTTTAGACAGATTACAAGTGATAGCTCTAAAGGAGCTACTGTGATGATTGTTCGTGCTATTGCTTTATATTATCAAAAGGATATTACTCGTGCTTGTTGTTTTGTTGACCTTGTTCCAGGTCACAGGTAATAACCCCGAGGAAGCTATAGTGAAGATTGCAGAAGGCAACATACTAAAGGAGAGACCATAAATGAAGCAATCATCATCCGAAAAGAAGAAAATGACTTGTATAAGCTAAAGGGTCACTCAGAATTTGCCATGACCCACACCATTGAGAATCCATGTGAACTTTGGCATAGAAGATTAGCTCACATTAACTACAAGGCGCTACCATACATATGCAAAGCTGTCACAGATTTACCAGAACTCAAGGTTGACCATGAAGGCGTATGCAATGGATGTGCACAAGGGAAGAACGTCAAGAACCTTTTTCCGAAGAGAGACAACAAAGCAGAAGGAGTCCTAGAACTCATTCATTCAGATGTGTGTGGCCCAATGCCATCGTTCTCCATTAGTGGGTATGTATATTATGTATCATTTATTGATGATTATTCTCGTAAGACCTGGTTGTATCTCTTGAAATCTAAAGATGAAGTGTTCAACAAGTTCAAGGAATTCAAAGCCTTGATAGAGAATCTTTCTGAAAGAAAGATTAAGATACTCAGGTCAGATAATGGAGGAGAATATACCTCAAAAGAGTTTGTGAACTTCTGCAAAGATGTTGGGATCAAGAGGGAACTCACTACTCCCTATAATCCCCAACAAAACAGTGTAGCTAAACGAAAGAACAAAACGATAATGGAAGTTGTGAAGACTATGATCCATGATCAAGATCTTCCTATGTGCTTATGGGCAGAAGCAGCAATGGCAGTTGTATATGTGCAGAACCGATTGTCCCATAGTGCACTTGGGCTCAAGATCCCAGAAGAGATGTTCACTGGAAAGAAACTAGAGGTAAGCCATCTCAAAATATTTGGCTGCCCAGTATTTATTCATATACCGAAAGAGAAGAGAAACAAGTTGGAATCTTCAAGAAAGAAGGGAATATTTGTGGGATACTGTGAGGTCTCCAAGGCCTTCAGAATCTATATACCAGGTCACCGTCACATTGAGATCAGCAGGGATGTGACCTTTGATGAAGAAGCAGTGCTCAAGAAATCAAGAAAATGCCAGCTTGAAGAAGTATATGAAGAGGAACCCATAATCCCCAGAACTGCAGTAAGGAAGGTTCCCAGAGCCGCAGAACCAGTGAGGGAAGTCGTAACTCCCCTTGATGAGGAAATTCTAGAAGACCATGATATATTAGAAGTTCAAGAACCTCCTCAGATGACGATCCTCCATAAAAGAAAGCCAACTTGGGCTAGAGAGCTTATTCAAGATGGAGAGAAGTATGGTGTTCCCGAAGGAACTACGAGACAAGTGAAAAGACCAAAGCCATTCTCCAGT
>JASDQU010754401.1:13517-25403 GCA_032191745.1 Picea mariana | reverse complement strand
CTCAACAACATAACACTACAAAGAATTCCTTGAAGAAATGGTGGTCATTCATGGCCTTTTATAGCCAAACATTGAGCTATTATGCAACCTCTTTGGAATGTGAAGAGGGGCTCTTTAGGGCACAATTAGGTCTTTGACCAGCCCCCCCACACGGATTGAGCTATGATTTGGTGTCAAATCGACTTGGGAGCCGATCCATTAGTGGTTGGGAGGCCGACCAGTTCCATAAATGCGCCGTTTGGAAGGCGCGCGTGTTTTTCACCCCACAGCCGCGCATATGCGCTCCAGATACGAAGATGTTGCGCGTGCGCGTGCACCCAGTGGGTGCAACATGCCTTGTAATTTTTTGGCCATTTTGTATAGTTTTGACCCTTTTGCTGTGCTGTGGGATTAATCCTTGTGCCATGAATGACTGTTTTTCTGTGCTGACGATGCGGAGTTCTTGTCGCCCTGTGCGGACGAAATTTCAGTGATAACATCTATCAAAGGCTCAATCAATTCCATGTAATACAAGATAGGGATCAAAGTCATCCATAATTTATATGACTTCAAAGTCAACCTTATACATCAGCCCTTCTATATTCACCTCCATTTACTCTAGGAATCCTATAGGGTAGATACTGTATTAGTTTTCCAACCATAGATGGATGGGTGACTATTTGGCTCTAAAGATGTCTCAAAATATAACCTGAAAAGGGACAAAAATCATAACAAAAGGAACAACAATCGTTCCATTCAAATGAACAACAAAAGGAACAACAATCATGATAAGGGAATGACAGTTGTTATATTGGGCTGAACTAATGTTGTATTAATTGAGTTGTAGTACTTGCCCAACTATCTAATTTGTCAACCCGGGGTTCATAAACTGTCGAAGCACACGCAAAGTATATGCAAGATTGAAGAATAACTAATCTAATATAATGTTTAAGCTATGACGGAAACTGAATCATTAATCTTAGACACGACTGAAATTGAATTAATCTAGTTGCGTAAATGAAATTACTCTAAGAATGGGAAATTGTGTAAATGGAAGTAATCTAGAAATGGAGAACTACATGAAGGAAAAACAAGCACAACATGTGAAGATTTGAATAACACAACAACATATGTGAGCTCACACCAATGAAGCAATCTTACATTACAAGAACCAAATCAATCTTCATAACATAATAATGAAAGCATGAAAACCAAATCCATGAATCAAAGCTAAAAATCCCTTTCTCTTTTGAATCCTAATGACTACTCTGATTCTAATTACATAATTTAACTCCTATTCTAATTGCTTGATTACTCTAATTGAATACTCATGAAGAGAGATCACTCTCTTTTATACATGAGAGCCTTGAAGATAAGATAACCATGTCATTATTACAGATCCACTTTTCTCTCAACCTATTTCCCATTATTACAAAATATAATCCCTTTAAATCCTCACACATATCTCTCATATATCTTGGATAATATATTCCAACCAAATCTCCATGATCTTCACCTTGGAATGGGATTGAATTATCTCCTCAAATCTTGAAATGGTGGAGGAAGTATTCGATAAGTTCTTTTGAATTAATCCTTATCGTATTCCTACACATTACAAAACTCACACATATTTGAGATATCTATGAAAACATGTTGATTTTCTAACATTTAATCACAAATTCCTTTTAAATACTAGAATGAATAAAGTGGAGAACATTAAGGTGAAACCCAAGTATATTTATGGAAATGATATCGTGAAAGGTTAATGGGGCGATGAAATGTGGAGAATGATGAAGGGAAAGATGGATGAAAATAGGACATTTCTTAGCCCCAACATACCCCCCAACTTAACTTGTTGCATGTCCTCATGCAACCATGCATGGATCTTCTCAAGAAATTTTGGCATCTGAATGTTGGCTTTGAGTGATGATAATGAATGTTTTCCAGGATGGGATTTACATGAGTAACAACTAACATTTTTCTTATGGTTGGTTCTTGTGTGACAACCATGAATATAAAGAATGTTGGTTCTTGTGTTAATAACATTCATTTCGTTATTTGTTCTCTTGCTGTTATGATAATAATTTGCCCATATTCTTACTGGAAAATGTATGCTATCAATGTGCATAAGGAAAACATCAGAGTATAAGAAAGCCCTTTTTTTTATATGTGTGAATGATGCCAATATGTATAACAATGCTTATGAAGCAAAGTACAATAGAGTCTTGTTGGAAAAAAAATGTTGGAAAAAAAATGTTCATAACTGGTAAATGAAAAAAATGGAATGATGGTCATGGAAAAAATGGAGTAATGATAGTGAATAAAGTTTCCTACCCCCCAACTTAACTTGTTGCATGTCCTCATGCAATGTGGCATAAGTCATAGAAGTGAAAAGGAAATGGAACTCGGTGAGGGAATTTTCAAAATTATTCATTGCTAGCAATTGAGGAATTACATGATTAAAGTTTAGAAAATAACATACCTCCACTTACCCAAAATGTTGATGAACTATGCAATAGGAATATGACTGATGCGACTGCTAGAGCATGGAAGATGTTGCTACTGCAGGATCATGTGAAAAGTGACTGCTGTTGTAGCTGCGACTGTTATCTGCTAGATCAGAGAATGTGAAGTGGAGGGATCTGAACTGCTGCTGAATGAATCATGGAAAAGAGAAAGTGTGAAAGTGGAACTGTAGTACTCTCAGATAGTTGTAGTCATGCTACTGTAACTGTTGATAGAGTCATGAAAAGTGTATAGTCTTCACCTGCTACTAAACCTTATGGTACAATTCTAATCATGCGAATGGATGTGTCGGTGTCGAGTATGAAGAGAGGTCATTGGATTACCGACCAATGATGAATGTTGTTAACCAATGCGAGGAAACTCATCATTGATGTTAATGAGTGCCAAGGTACTTGAGTACATCTTGCGAAGTGTGAATGAATGAGCTGATGTTGAGCCACATGCAAGATATGACGATCAAGAGACATTGATGTATTCCCATGATTGTCAGTGAGAGAACTTGCCATTAAGGCATGCAAGCCTCCAAGTACTAAAAACTGGACTCTAGTCTATATCCTAGATAAGGTGTTGAGGTCAATGGGGAAAGACTTGTTGAAAGGCAGGCCTTAAGGAATCCCACATCAGTCAACGTGAGTTTGGATAAAAAGAGTGGTAGGACTATAAATGAAAAGATCTCAGTCATAACAGTGTGTATGGAAAGGCAATGTAGTCATGGAAAGGGAGCTGGATAGTTTTATTGACAAGGAAAACTGAAAAAAACTAAAGAGGGGTATGCGACTCAGAAAGATAGGTTTGTGCGAAGTCATGAAGGATAATTGAATAGAAGATAGGCTTCAACATAGGGATGAACAATCCTCTCTGAAGGAGAACTGGAGGAATACATTCATGGCGCAAATGGTTTTATGAACGGGTGTATGTGTAACTGCAAACGCCATGATGTGTAAGACGAGAATTAGCTCCTTCAGGTAGTCAATAAGACATGTCTTTTTCAAAAGTTTTTGTGATTTTTGAAAATCACTTCAGCAACAATATGCGATCGACCGTGCTCCTAAAAAAAACTTAGTACAAATCCTACATAAAAATTGTGAGAGCTTCGAAAATATAACATGCAGAAAGAAGGACAAATGCGACAAAGTAAAAAAAAATGAAATGCGTTTTATACCTCTTGCCGTGGGCGTTGCACACGCTTGTTTCATCGTTGATCGCTTGCTTAGTGTAAAATCGAAAAAAACATCTTTCCATTTGTTTTCAGGAAAAAAAACGTCCATTTGCATTGCTATTTGTTTTTGTTGCTTTAAATTTTACACTTGGTTTCTAATTTTTTTTATTTTCTTTTTTAATTTTTAATTTTTTTTAATTACATGATTTTTTTATATTATTTGTTTTGTTTATAATAAAACAAAATATAAAAACAAACAATATTTTTTTTTAATAAAATAATTTATTTTATTTTATATATATATATTTATTATGTTTTTGTTATTATAATTATTTCATAATCGAACAACCAAATTTTTATTTTTTTAAAACAAACAAACAAAAACAAAACAAAAAAAAAGTTAATTTAAATCAATCAAACAAATTTAAACCAAACAAAAAGAAAAAAATGAAATTGTTTTAAAACAAAAATAAAACAAGGTTTTTATAATGGGTAACAACATTCACCAATAGATTGCTCCTCACCAAAAAAGAAGTAGTGCCCTATCTAGCTACCCATATAGAATATCTAGTTAACCAATTGCCAAAATGGAAATTACCGCGGTTTGGGCGCATTCATCCTGCATTAATAGTGAAGAAACCACGCTTCCCGACCGTGGTTTGTCACCGAATGAACGCATAGTGTTAGGGAGAAATAATTCTTGTTGGAGCACGCCTATTAACCATTTTTCCTCTCCGGAGAGAACATTGTGTGTAAAAACATATCCAACTGTCGCTATGTGAGAGGTCCTGGGAAGGAAAATTCGAGGCTCCGAAGCTGCTCCATAAACGCTCCCATCAAGATCCTGTAGTGAGACAAGATACAATATTGTTGACACTGAACGTTCCCCTCCAGAATGATGATGGGCACTCAATACCTGCAACTGTCCAGTTTGCCTTAAATTTTATTAGAATACCATACTTGTCGAAATCCATATCATGCGCATCAAGTGTTACTTCTCCAGCAACAACCGTCTCTTGCAAGTTGTGGCTGAAAGTTTCATTGATTATGTTGAACAGTCACACACAAGAAAGTATGATTACTGTCAGTTTTCGAAACGACATAGCTAGTGTGATCAATAACCAAAGCACCCATGTCTTCATCAAAATCAACCCCGTAGTCAGCAGCAATATCACCAATGAGATCAGAGGTGGTGGTGTCTACAACAAGAATCAAAGCATGGCTGGAATCAACGAAGTCCAAAATTGCAGACAAATCCAAGGAGGCCATCTGTAGTGTGATCTTGGGATCATGCGTGGTCCTTAACCCAACAAAAGTGTTTGAACAACAACAAGGATTTTCTGGTTAGTGGTTTCGTGATCTATCTTACTAATAACACCAATAGTCCTTGTTCCATCAACATCGAATTCAAGGGCCAATTTAAGATCTTGGGACAAAGATATTTCTAGTGCCTGCTATGCCGGCACTACTACCAATAGAATTGCATCACTATGTTCTGCATAGTCACTCGTCATTGATTCATCCACAATCCGTTGATCAAGTCCAGGAAAATCAATCAACATCAATGGTGGAGAAGTGTGTGTGCATAAGAGAAAGAGACTTCTTTAATAACCCTGAATTCTGCCGCACAAAATCATTTAGAAGCCGTCGATGCTTTTCAACAAACTTTACAAATGTCACACCTGCCTTTGCATTTCTATATTGTGTAGAATCACTCACACTAGCATCATCAGGATCATGCTGCACAATAGTGGGTCCTAGCTACAACTTCTCACATAAGAAAAAATGCCTCTATAAACGACAAAACCCTTTGTGTATCAGGAGGAAGAGGTGGTTCCATGGATGTTGCTGCAACATTCTTGCTCGATGCAACAGAGAAATCAGAAATATTTCCCAATCGCAGTTCTATTTCACTACTCAATCCTTGCCATAATGGATCAAGTGCCGCATTCCTTGGTTACAGCAATAGATTTCCAAGTGCAATTGGAATTTTATGAACTCTTCGGGTCATTATTAGTAGTTGACCTTGCAAGGACAACCTTTGCATCTCCAATGTTGGAAATCAAAACCAATTGCCCAAGAATCCAAAATGGCCAATCAAAACCAATTGCCCAAGAATCCAAAATGGCCATCACTCCACCCTACCATCCTCGAGGTAGCCCAACAGAAAAAAACATTGGCATATAAGAAAACACAAGCACACGACCTCTTGCACATGGTTATAACTGTCGTCCTGATATAGCATGCCCGTTTAGAAATAATATCGCCGAAAAATCTTCATCGATTTCTATCAACAAAACTGCCAGATAATTTTGCAAATGCCAACCATTGTAATTATCTAAATATGATGGCCTAGAACTATAGACATGGGCCGCTCTGATATAAACAAAATTTAATTTTGCAACCTCTGACAAAAATATCTCTTTATTTTGTTTGAACGTACGAGTGGATCTCATCTGGCAGAAATTGTATTAAATAATGTTCATGCATTCCTGGAGTTGATAATCAATAAGTAACCACCTTCATTCTGCTCTCTTTCTTCCCTTTTGACATTTTCTATTTTTTTATACCATCAACAAAGTTCCTCCATAAACCTTTAGCTTTCAACCAATATGACTATACTTTTAGATAGGCAAAAAAAATGAGACTGGGGAGAGCACCGCTAGCTTCCATAAGTCGTTTGCCTTGATTTTTCATTGATGAATGTACCAGGCAAACAAAAGAAAATCATCCACAAAGCAGAGTTAAAGCAAATACTAGTCACATAGGTAGAGGCAGTTAATCATGCAATGAACCTTATATGGGAAATATTTGGCTTGATATAGAAGATTTAGATCTCAGCTCTGGTGAAATTGCAAATTGCTGACATTTATTTGTTCGATCAAGCTTATGTAATGATTTCTGCACATATGATATTTTTTTATTTTTTATTGCAGGGTTATCTCCAGGGGTCTAAGAAACAAAGGCAAAAAGATGATGAGGTAAAAACACAAAAAGAGTGCGGTTGTAACACTGTTTCAACTGTTGTTTCAGCTTGGAGTTTCTACACAACTCTTATCTCATATGAATTTGCAGACAGAAGCATGAAAATTTTTTTATTCATTTATTTATTTTTATCTATTATGCTTTTAAAGTAAAGAAAAAAGAAAAAAAAAATATTTAGCAAGCTTTATAAATTTATTTAGCAAGGATCTAAAAAAAAATTAAAAATTTACGAGCAAATGGAAGACAAAAAATATATTAGGCTAAATTTTCTTTTTGTCAATTAATTTATATTCCTGAAATCAACCAATCAATAATCCTACTTTTTGATCCTCACGATCGCATGAAGCTTGGAGGAGAGCATACTTATTCTAGCAAAGATAAAAAACTTGAAAATAAAACCCTACCTACACTATGCTAATTAGAAATGATAAAGTCGTTACGTATAATCAAACAACAAATGTAGCCATGCACGCAACATTAATAAAAAATGTTATCTTTCAATTTAGCTATTGACAGTCGAGAATATGTATGGGCGTGCGAAATTAGCTGCTGAAGTTCTGAATTAACAAAATAAAAAGGAAAAATGAGTGGAACTAACCTAATACTTTCTTGAAACCATCTTTCTATCAGGCTTTCATAGGCATAATTTGTCTTACTCAGATAATGTTGTAGCTTCTTGTTGTCCTCCTCGACCTCCTACTCGCCTAATTGCTGTTTATTAAATATGTAGGATTCTTCATATGTTGATTCTTCATTCGCCTCTCGGGAGTAATTAAGCTTCCGATTACTGTCAAGATCTCCTCTTCCAGAGAAGAGGAGATCCCGACTTTTGCTAGGACCTGAGTGAGTTGTTCCAAGATTAAACTCATTTTTAAACCATGTTAAAAAAAAGATTCTTACAGTACCCAAAACTGAAATAAAAAAAACTTGAATAAAAGCACTCTTACTAAAATGGAAAATAATTACTCTTCATAGTTGCAGAAATTAAAACGTTCCTGATAGTTGGTAGGAACAGTGAGGAATCTACACTAAATAAACTCTATGACCCTTAGAACCAACCCATGTAGATCACGCTTGCAGAATTGAAATTTACACTAACTTGCAGGAATTGAAATGTACGCTACCCTACATGTCCTTACCCATATGTCACCTCAGAGTTAGGAGCATGTTTAATCACACTTGTATGAAAAATAAATTTAAACTACCACACTTGCAGGAATTGAAATTTACACTACCCTACATGTCCTTACCCATATGTCACCTCAGAGTTAGGAGCATGTCTAATTACACTTGCATGAAAAAGAAATTTAAACTACCACACTTGTAGGAATTCAAATTTACACTACCCTACATGTCCTTACCCATAAGTCACCTCAGAGTTAGGTGGATGTTTAATCACACTTGCATGAAAAATAAATTTAAACTACCACACTTGAAGGAATTGAAATTTACACTATGCTACATGTCCTTACCCATATGTCACCTCAGAGTTAGGAGCATGTCTAATCACAGTTGCATGAAAAATAAATCTAAACTCCAATCCATCATGCTTCCCCGACAATGGCGCCAAAATATTGGGCTCAAAAGATGTCTCAAAATATAACCTGCAAAGGGACAACAATCATAACAAAAGGAACAACAATCGTTCTGTTCAAATGAACAKCAAAAGGAACAACAATTGTGACAAGGGAACGATAGTCGTTATATTGGGCCAAACTAATGCTRTATTAATTGAGTTRTAGTACTTGCCCAACTATCTAATTTGTCAGCYCGGGGTTTGTAAACTAAYGAAGCACACACAAATTATATGCAAGATTGAAGAATAACTAATCTAATCTAATGTTTAATCTATGACATAAACTGAATCATTAATCTAACACAAGACTGAAATTGAATTAATCTAGTTGTGTAAATGAAATTACTCTAAGAATGGGAAATTGCGTAAATGGAAGTAATCTCGAAATRGAGAACTACATGAAGGAAAAACAAGCACAACATGTGAAGAGTTGAATAACACAACAACWTATGTGAGCTCACACCAATGAAGCAATCTTACATTACAAGAACCAAATCAATCTTCATAACATAAAAATGAAAGAATGAAAACCAAATCCATGAATCAAAGCTAAGAATCCCTTTCTCTTTTGAATCCTAATAATTACTCTGATTCTAATTACATAATCTAACTCCTATTCTAATTTCTTGATTACTCTAATTGAATACTCATGAAGAGAGATCACTCTCTTTTATACATGAGAGCCTTGAAGATAAGATAACCATGTCATTATTATAGATCCACTTTTCTCTCAACCTATTTCCCATTATTGCAAAATATAATCCCTTTAAATCCTCACACATATCTCTCATATATCTTGGATAAGATATTCCAACCAAATATCTATGATCTTCTCCTTGGAATGGGATTGAATTATCTCCTCAAATATTGAAATGGTGGAGGAAGTATTAGAGAAGTCTTTTTGAACTAATCCTTCTCATATTCCTACACATTACAAAGCTCACACATATTTGAGATATATATGAAAACATGTTGATTTTCTAGCATTTAATCACAAATTCCTTTTAAATACTAAAATGAATAAAGTTGAGAGAAATAAGGTGAAACTCAAGTATATTTATGGAAATGATATCGTGAAAGGTTAATGGGGTGATGAAATGTAGAGAATGATGAAGGGAAAGATGGATGAAAATAGGACATTTATGAGCCCCAACAATGACTAGACCAAACTTGACTTTCCCATAAACTCCCAGGGCTTCTTCGGAAAAATATTCACGTCAGAACCCAGATCCAACAAGACTTCATCCATTTCATAACTACCAAGTTCAACTGTCATTTTGAATTCTATTCGTGTGTGCTTCTTCTTATTGATTTGACATAGATCCATTTCTAGTAGGGGGGTGATATGGTTTTGTCCATCCCTTGTTCCCCCATGCAAGAAGCTAACATCTGTATCAAATTTCTCACAACATAAAGATAGTTTAGCAATCTCAAACAACGCAAGAAAGTACTTACTTGGTATTTGGTCTTTGTTTCATGACCCAAGTCATGGAATGCTTCTCCACATGCCTCATGCTTGAAATCCTCAAGGCGATGTTCCTTAATCACTATTTTCTCAGTGCATCACAACTCTTCCTGTATGCGTGCTTCTTCCAATGACCTTTGCGTTGTGCACTATATTTCTTCATGCACACGATCTTACTCCAGTGACTTCTACGTTGCATGCTATAGTTCTTCATGGGTATGTTACAAGGAAAATCTCTCTATGGATAGGGGTAAACCACAACAGAAGGAAATGACTGTAGAAATCAACTCTAATCTCAGGTATGCTATATAAACAAATATGCCAACAAGACAAGATAAAAGGCCTACCTCGTCTAGACGTTCAATGAATTCCATCATTGAGCACTTGAGTCAAAGAAATGAACTTGCAACTTGTCCTCAAAAACCAAGAAACATAAGCATATGATGATAATATATAATGTTAGCACATTTAATATCATAATCCATCAACATTCATAACAAATACGCCCATGGAATAACAATTCAAATATTTTCAAGATATTAATTGGATGAGAAAATAGTATTTCTATTAATATGTAATCAAAAAAAGTAAATGAATTACAAAATTTTGTGTCAACATGGTTCAGAACCAAGAAACCAAGTCCCTTCCAGCTGGGCCTCCACCACTTAAATCCTCCACCAAAGGCAAGCTCATATAAGAGAGACAATGAGGTTATCAATCAAGTAGGTAAGATCTTGGGGGTTGAACAATGTGTTAAGAATTAAAAGGAAAAATGGATGCAATCTCAATATGAAGTAAATAATTTCTCCCGAGTAACTTTTCTCTCAAAGTTGAATTCTTCTCCTCTTTTCCATAGCTCGGATTTGGCCCATCTATATCCTTCAAGTGGAACTCAAGGGATGAGTCAAAACATTTCCAGTATATGGAAGGTCAAGGATCATTGATATTGTGATGTGACATGGAAACCCGACACCATTTTTTAATTTTGGGCACAAAACCTGATGTATGCGGGTTGTAGTGGTGCAAATTGCGTATATGCATGCTTTATAATAGATAGGGCGCATATATGTGGAAAAATAATGTTTTTAGCTCTGGGATTTTCAAAAAAGGTGACTTCAAGTCTACACAGGGAAATGTAAAAAGGCCCTTGGTGCAAGTTTGCATAGGGTGAGGCAAATCTTTCTATAAGAGACGATCGTCGATTCTGTTGAGAAAGTACTTACTTGGTATTTGGTTTTTGTTTCACGACCCAAGTCATGGAATTGTTCTCCAAATTCCTCATGCTTCAAATCCTCAATGTGATGTTCCTCAATCAGTATGTTCGCAGTGCGTCACAACTCTTCCTGTATGCGTGCTTCTTCCAATGAACTTTGCATTGTGCGCTATATTTATTTTTGCACACGATCTTCCTCCAATGACCTCTGTGTTGCACGCTATATTTCTTCATGGGTACGAGATTCCTCTAGTGACCTATGTGTCACACATTGAAATTATTCACAAATCCAAACCTCCTCAAGTGATCTTTGATTCACACGCTACTACTCTTCTTATGGTCTTTCTTCTCCGATGGCACTTTGTGCATCATGCATAAACAACTTCTGCCAAGAAACATCGATTTTAGGAGTGGTATGCACAACCCTTTTGATTTTCCCCTCTGGCCTTGGACCCAAGCTTTCACCATGTTCAAAGTCCATTCTTGTCTTGGATCCTCCTTGAGTTATCACTCGAACATAAACCTCCTCATACTTCTTCTGATTTTTGCATGGCTCCACATACACCATATTGTAGTGCGTCTACTTCTCTTCCCCCTTTTTAAGAAAGTCGAGAGAGTATTATGTGACATTCTTGGGGTTGTAACAATATCCACAATGAGCTCACGGTTTGGTAGAGAATCTTGACACATGGTGTTGGAGCAGTATATTTATGGGAAATGCATAACATTTTTGTAAGACAGTTGAGAAAGGGACACAAATGGAGTGTGCACCAGAAGTCAAGGAAAGGAAGTGTGTCAGGAAATAAGGAAAAGCATCATGAGGAAGAGGAAAGGAAAAGGAAGAAAGAAGGACAGCATGACAAGGAAACAATTTGATTGAGGACCAGCCGCATGCAGGAGGTTGTAAAGTGGACAAACCTAATTCACTTAGGGTTAGGTTTTTTACCCATTTTGGTAGTATAAATAGGCATTATAAGATCTGA
>JASDQU010754400.1:10166-32269 GCA_032191745.1 Picea mariana | reverse complement strand
GACCAGAGTTTTGGGATTTCGGTACTTCGGTATTTCGGATACCGAGAGTACGAGAGAACGGGGAAAAGATGCACTAGGAGTCACGGAATTCCGAAATGAGAATTCCCGAAAGCAGAGAAGGAGCATTGTTAGGTCACAAGGACAAGGACCAAAATTTGACTTATCGGACATCGGGATTTCGAAAATTCTGAGGACATGAAATCCCGGCTCTTAGGGATGAAAACCCCAAAAGGATCAGGACCATCGATTGGAGATCAGATCATAACCATTGATCTCAGCCAGGAGTGAGAAGGCATATCGATCCTTTGGTATTTCGGATACTGGAAGTGCGAGAGAGCAGGGATTGGAAGAAAACCTTGCATCGGGAAATCCTGAAACGCGAAAACCTGAAGTTGCTAAGGGATAGCGCGGGGTGCGGGGAATTGGTATTTGCCTGTCATTTCAGAGTTCAGAACCTCGGGGGTTCTGAGGACAAGAGAACTGAGTATTTCGACATCGGATAAGCTGAAATCGCAAAAGGAGATAGGAAGTCGGGACATAGGCATATCGGCATTTCGGAAATTGGATTTTTGGGAGTCTTGAGGATAGGAGGTTGGGCGCTTTGCGTCAAGAAACCCGAAAGAGGACTGTGGTCATATGATGAGTGGTCACATGGAGTAAGGGTATAGCCCAGGGGGCTAATTGCTGTTAAAGTCATTTTCGACAAATCAGTATTTTGGAGATCCAGAGGTCGAAGAGTCAAGGACTCTTGACATCAGGACACAGGAAGTCCTGAAACCCGAATTTTCATTCCTGAGGAGGAAAAGGAAGTGGTCATATTCAGAGACCATGAGGAAGTGGAAGGACCTGTGGATCAAAGAAATTTGAGGTTCCCATAGGGATCGGAAAGATTCGCCTTAGCTTAGGGAGGAATTTGAACAATCCTTAGACCGGGAGGTCTCACAGAACCTGTTGAGACAGGGGGTGCTGCATGTGTCATCGTCATCATCTAGGGTATGAAGCAAAGAGAGGTGTTGGAGCATGAGATTTTAAGGGTATGATGATGCTATGAAATACATGAAATATGAAGCATGTTGGAATGTGTTACTTTGGAAGGTAATAATTTATAGTAAGTTGTAAACTTATGTAAAAGAGAGTTATCCCACATTCATCATGGATTAAAACACTGTTGTTATATTTCATTTTAAAAAGAAGTGAAATTACATTTATACTACATGTATTGCTGGGATGCAATTCATTCATATCTCTTTGTATATAATAAAGGTAAGAGAGACCCAGGAGATACAATGAAAAGTGTTCTCTTTGTAAAGGGTAAAGCATTATGGAGGTTCTCTCAAGTGCAAGATTGGATATTTCCCCATTTTGGGGTTTTACCACGTATATCTGGTGTATTATCTCTGTTTTCTCTTGTCTCCTTCTTGTTATGATTATTTGTTGTTGTTATATGGATAGGAGGATATATTAGTAAAGTTTTTTTGTTTAATATTGTTTCATGTTTATTCATATGTTTCAATATTTCAACATGGTATTAGAGTGGGTTACGGTACTCTACCTCCTTCAATAAATTTTTTACAATAACATTTTCTTCATATTTATTTGGGCTCTCCGTGTTTTTCACAGTTTTGTAGTTAGATATAGTAGCCATCAAGGCTTCTCTTTAGATATTTGCACTTTGCTACAAGTTCAATATTTTTTTCTCAAAACCCTAACACTTGTTTTGGATATTTCTTACATTTATGTGCATTTAAAAAAAAAAAAACTAATCTAAACATTGTCTCCATAATGTAGCTTTCAGCCAATATCGATTGCTCATTCTTCAAAATCGGCTATCGTTTACCCATTTTTTAATTAATTTTCCTAGCCTAGCCTAGGTCATTTTAATGTTTTTGGTAAACTTAAATTTTTCTTGGTTTGGTATTTTACCAAACCTGATTTTTTTACAAGGCCTAGTTTTTTACCAAACCTAGCTAGTCTTCGAAAGCTCATAACTTTTTATCTGCGAGGTCATTTTTAGTGATTTTTTTTCCTTGTGTTCAATTTTTCATGATCTATACAATTGTGGTAGCCTCCCTCCTCCCTATTGTTCATACGAACCATACGACCTCATTTTTCCCTATGGATTTCATTTTTCTTGCTGCATGTCACATTTTTTTGGCATTTTATAGGAAAAAGAGGGAAATTTGCATTTTTCAAAGGTCTATCTTCCATAGGAGGCCGAATTTATTAGTTGTACAAATGATTTTTGCAGAGAAAAGAGGGTGAATTTTCTCGATTTGCATAAAAAAAAGGTCAACTTGTTGAGAAAGGGGGTGAATTACAGTCCAACACATCGATTTGTCAGATAAATGCAGTGGTTTGTTGTTGTGGAGGTCGATCTGGTGTGGGGGGAAGTTTTCTCATCTATACAACTACATTGTTTCTCAGAGAAGAGTGATTTACCTATTTGGAGGTTGATCTGACTATGTAAGGGTCTCGTTTGGAGGCCAATTTGACTGTGTAAGGGTCTGATTTTCACTTTGAAGGCCATTTTTCCTTAGATATGAGGGTTTCTGGGTGTTTTCCCCTCTCTGTGTATACAACCAAGTCCATAAAATCATGGATTTCCTTCCTCATGCACTATACAACCAATATCTTAGCTAGGGTTTCTCCCTTTGATAAGATCCCAGCTGAGTTTTCTCTCTTTTATCCGATCTCAATTGGGTTTTCTCTCTTTGTTTAGATTTGTGGAAGTTGATAGCTTTTTTATTTTTTTATTTAGGATGCATCATTGGTGTGCTTTATTTGTTGATGGAGGTCATGAGACAAAGGCAATTTCTTGATGGAAGGAATTTGGTGTTTTATTTTCGATTTTGCATATCTGATCTGTTTGTTGCAGCGTACATATGTGTTCTTATTGCTATCTCTATCTTGCTACAAATTATCTCTCTATTTGCTTCACTTTCTCCATTGGATTTTTTTTTTGTGAAGAGTTGTGGGATAGCTTCATTCTGCATATTTTTCATATCTTGATTTTCTTAGCATATTGATATTTTCATTCAACAATGATTATTTATAGTTGCAAGTGTCATGTTATTGCACTTTATTGATGATATGTTTGTAGTTGTAATTCCTTCCTACATTGTTCCTCTCTTCAGTTTATCCTTGACATATAGGATGTTTGAAGTTGTAATCAAGGGGAATTTAATGCAATGTAATGGAATTCCATTTCATATCACTATATTCTAGTGATAATGTAATAAATTTCCATCTTCTACTGTAAATTCATTATTATTATCTGTGGGGATCATTTTTCGATGGACACACCACTAGGGTATTGTATTCGTAATGGAATCTTCAGTGGAGTTCTTTGGTTGTGAATACCATCTACTAGAAACATTTTGATGTGTAGATATGGGGTTCTTGTATTAATAATGCATCTACTACATTATTATTGCACTTGTCATCTTGTTTGGGACAATTGTCTGCTTGCCACATTTTCTATTGTATTGGACATTTAAGGTTTTTATACACTATTGTGGTGTTCTACAAGAGTTCTTTCATATATCAGTTGATTTATGGTTGGGATGATTATATGCTATCCACATGTTCTTTTGTATTGGTAATTTGAGGCTTATGTAAATTTTTGTGGGGTTCTGCAAAATTTCATCGTACAACTTGGTTTGGGTGCAATTTCATGATTCAGTGAGAAGCAAGTATCTTCACCAAATCCATGACAAAGGTGAAGTTTTTTCATATTTTATCAGTTTTGGGAATGTGGGAAGTTTTCATCAAGGGGGAGTATTGATGTACAAAGATATTGATGCAGACCCCCTCCCACTCCCGGGGTCTACACGACCTACTGGTCTAGGATCTTTCACAATCAGGAGTCCAATTGGCTCTTAGGCCCATGCTGAGCCCTAAAAATTCTTTACAAAGGTCCTTTTTCCCTTCCCCATGCCTCAACATATCTAGCAATGATCCACGATGTGCCTTTAGGATGAAACCATGAGCTAAGCTTATTTTTGAACCAAGTTCGAGCACTAGCCCCCTTCCTCTGACGAGTACTCCATATGACCATGGCCTCAAAATGAAGCGCTTAAAACAACATGATTATTCATATGCTTTGGGTCTTCCAGGCTTTGGGAGTTCTAGAAAATATGCACAACGTCTCTCCTAAACGTCGAATTGGTGGAATATCAAACAACAATGAGGATCAACGACTCGCAACACCCTCCGATATCTATGACTCATAGTGACCCTGAGGCTCCGGGCTATAGAGTATTTCAAACATACAACCATCCAATCCCCCGAAGTTTCATACTGAAGAACCTCCGAAAATCTCAAATATATGGTCCACAATGCTCAACTAACCGACGACCGAGATCTTCTATAGGACTCTAGCCTTCGGGAGTCCTTGATGCACAACATCACAAATCCTCCAGAGTGCTGAACTCTGAAGTGACATGATCAACCTCCACATGTCCTCAAAAATGGATGAACAAGATGAACCATGGCCTTAGGGAACTTCACAACACTAAACTCCCAATTTTCTGGAGTTTTGAATCAAAAAACTCGCGAAGGATGACAGATCAACGGTCCATGAATTTCTAGCAACTGATGATCGAGATCTAGTTTGGAATTTGTTATCACCATAACAATTTTCAGATAGGATCCAAGTCTCAGAAATTAAGCAAAGAGCTACATCGCTATGGAAGCATGATAGTTTTGGGGATAAGGTCACATATGGTGACATATGTACAAATATGGTGGAGGCAAGAAAGGTAGGACCCGAGAGACCGTAGATCTTGAAATGGACCAGATCAATGGCTAAGGCACATATCAGGCAGCGAAATAACATGAAGTTTAATTATGCGAAGGCGGACAAAAGTGTAAAGGAACAATTGTGGTTGTTCTAAACTTCATTGTAATTTTCTAGGGCTGAATTGAATACATATGCAATAGCTTTGAAGTCTCTATGAAAAGATTCTAATAGTGGTGATATGAGATTTGTCTTCCCTCATTGTATGTGTTTCCTTTGATCTTTTATGCCATATACATTTTTCTTCTATTGAAATTGGAGAGTTAAAGGCCCAGAATTCATCATTTGATGCTCTTGGCTTAAGAAATTTAAAATGTGTATGTTTCTTCTTAGCTAATTCAGAATTAATTTTCGTAATGCTCTGATGCAGTTAGTTGTTTCTCTTTCCTCTTACCACTCTAATTAATTTCAAGTTATAACTCAGATTCATTGCCTCATTTAGCCTTTATCCTCTAGAGAGTTCTATAGGCCAGTCAATGTTTTCATTCAATTTCAGAATTTTGACTCCATATCCCAAAGTGTTCCTCCCCTTCCTTGCCAACAACTTTACTAAAAAGCCCCAAAACAAACCAAATCTAGCCACCGATTTCCAAAGAAACAACAAGTGAAACGAGAGATCCCTCTCTGAGTTGAGAAGGCTAGTGCCTCAGCTCTAAAGCTGGTTGAAATAGTTACCTCTGTCATTTGTCTATCAACCAGAAAAAATTTACAGAGTGCTAACATTCTGGTGCCGTTGCCAGGGACAAAATTGATTTTTTTTTCCCTAGGAAAGAATGACATGGTTGAGTTCTAAGGTTTGAGAGCAGCAGACACTTAGGCACATATTGGTTTTATTCCCACTCTGGTGACTCCACACATCAAAAAATCAGTTTGAAGGTGATTCCACTGGTAGAAGAATACAAAAATTTAAATTTTCACTGGTGACTCCACTCTCAATGCAGAATCCAGCTTCCAAAACATGATTGTCGACTCCACTGTCCAAAGATGAGTTCAATCTCTATAAGGTATGCTCCAATGAATTGATCTCATATTCTTGGCTTTCCAAATCACATTCCTCACATAAATTGGCAAAAATATTTGCCTAATTCGAAGATGGGAAAGGAAATGATGTTGCCTTGCACTTGATTAGATTTTAAATGCACATATGTAAGTTGGGGGTTGAATTTCATGAGGATTGTTTGATGAAAATGTTTATGGCTACTCTATAGGGGAAAGCAAGATTATGGTATGAAGGTTTAAAATGAGACAACTTATAATCTCTTAAGGATTTCCACATAAAATTCCTTAAGCATTATGGAGAATCTAATCCTTCATTCCTGGTGTTTGAAGATTGTTGTGAATTTTGTGAACATTTCATTAAGTACCTTCAAAAATATTTTGGTGATGAAGAGTGCATGAATCATGAAATAATAGAAGCCCTTTATGAATATTCATCCCAACAACATATAGTATCCCCTCCTTTGGTTGAAGGTGAAGATGATCAAGAAATTGTTGTTGAAATTCATTTTCCTTCCCCTAAACTTGATGAAGATATTCAACAAGATTTTTGGCAAGACAAAGTGTTTCAAGATTGTCTTTCTCCCCCTATGAATGATATGGTTGTTAAAATTCTAAGTGGCCTAGACATGGATGAGGATTTTGAAACTACATCTATGGAAACTTTCAACAATGAACAAACAAATGACATAGAGCTTTAGGAAAGCAACAAAACAACATATGTCATTTTTCAATTAGAAATATAGAAAGATAATGAAGAGGCAGTGATTTTATTTGATTCATTTGAAAATCATGGTTTTGAAAATGCATCCATGGGAACTCTAGACTGTGAAATAGTGCATGTTGTTAGCTTTTCACATTTGAAAGAAGATTATGAGCAGGAACTTCTTTCCATTCATTCATTTGAAAGTCAAAGTGACAGTCCTCAAACAAATTTGTAGAAGTTTAATAAAACAAAATCAGAATTATTTGATGAACAAGAGGATAGCCTTGATGCACATAATATGGATGTCATATTTGAATGTATGAATGTTTTTGTTGAGATGCATGGGAAAGTAGACAAACCTATTGTTTTCATTCCATTTGAAAATGGTCTTAGAACTGAAGAAATAGAGAAAGAGCAACAAACACTTATGAATGAGGATTGTCTTCCTATTTTTGTTCATCAAGAGAAATAATTTTTCATGGTTTTCAAGATCATGTGGCCATCCTATTACAGTCATCATTGAAGGAGGAGTTTATTTCATTCATAAGCTCAGAATTTGGATTCAATTTTTTCTTTCAGCTACCATCTTTTACATTTGTCTACCTGCTTAAGAAAGATGTGATCGGAGAAAAATCAGGAAGCCGATTGCTTGATTGGTTGCATTAGCACTTTATCATCACTTGATTGAGTATTCATTTCAGCAGTTTTAGAGTAGATAGGAGTTTACAAATAAGCTTGTTGGTCAAGCATTTTTTCAGTTTGGATTTCTAGTAGTGTGTACAGTCATATTTTAGCAGTCTATTCAGTGTTCAGTATCTAGTTGAGAGCAGTGTACAAAGTTCGATTTTTATCAAACACTGGTGATAGGTCAAAAAAAGTTACACACACATGTTTTGGGAGCATCCCAATGGATCAAGCACTGGGTCTACAATTCTTTGCTACCTCATAGGGAGGATAGCATCCCTAATTGGAGCCTATGTTATCACCATAACAATTTTCAGATAGGATCCAAGTCTCGAAAATTTAGCAAAGAACTACATCGCTATGGAAGCATGATAGTTTGGGGGATAAGGTCACATATGGTGGAATATGGAAAAATATGGCATAGGCGCAAAAGCTAGGACCCAGGAGACCATAGATCTTGAAACAACCTAGATCAATGGCTAAGGAACATATCAAGCGAAGAAATAGCACGGAGTTTAATTATGCGAAGGCGAGCAGAAGTGCAATGGCACAGTTCTAGTTGTTCTGAACTTCATTGTAATTTTCTGGGGTTGAATTGAATACATATGCAAAAAATTTGAAGTCTCTATGAAAATATTCTAATGGTGGTGATATGATATTTGTCTTCTCTCATTGTATGTGTTTACTGTGATATTTTATGCCATATAAAATTTTCTTCTGTTTAAATTGGAGAGTTAAAGGCCCATAATTCATCATTTGATGCTCTTCGCTTAAGCAATTTAAAAGGTGTATGTTTCTTCTTAGCTAATCCAGAATTCATTTTCATAATGCTCTGATGGAGTTATCTATTTCTATTTCCTCTTACCACTCTAATTAAATTAAAGTTATAACTCAAATTCATTGCCTCATTTAGCCTTTATCCTCTGGAGAGTTCTACAGGCCAGTCAATTTTTTCATTCATTTTCATAATTTTGAATCCATAGCCCAAAGTGTTCCTCCCCTTCCTTGCCAATAACTTTATTAAAACCCCCCAAAACAAACCAATTCTAGCCACTCATTTCCAAAGAAAAATCAAGTGACATGAGAGAGCCCTCTCTGAGTTGAGCAAGCTAGTGCCTCAGCTCTAAAGCTGGTTGAAACAGTTACCTCTGTCGTTTGTCTATCAGTCGGACAAAATTTACAGAGTGCTAACATAATCCTAGGCTTCGGGATTTTTGATATGCTATTACATTCAAACCACTGGAGTGCCAAGTCTCTTTATTGCAGGATCTGTTGCCATGTGTCCCGATCAAGTGAATGGTCGAGATCCACTATGGGACTCCACCCTTTAGGATTCTTGACTACTAACACACAAAAACCTCTAAATTGTTTTATATTTGGATTGGTGAAGGCTCACTCTTGACGGTTCACGTGTCCTAATCGATGGATGGCCTAGAACTACTCTGGGCTATGAGACTTTGAGCGTTTATGAAACACCAACCTTCACAACCTCCGAACGTCAAATTGGTGGAGTTAAGATCTTCCCTCCACATGTCCTTTTCGATGGACGACTGATATGGACTGCTGCCTTTGGGCCTCTGAGAGTCCTCACCTCACTGCACTTTGATTTCCCTTGGAGCACCAAGTCACCGAAACTCTGAATCTTATTCCATGCATCCAATGGAATGAACGACCAGGATTAGCTCCAGCTCCCAACCCTTTGGGATTTATCGGCTCACATTATTCTAAATACTCTGGAGTTGTATACCTCCAAAACTTCATATCTAGTGCCACGCATCATTTTCAATCAGATGGCTAGGATGGACTCTGACCTTTGAGCCTTCGGGAGTCTTCACAGCTCGAACTTCGTTTACTCCCAAAATCCAAACTGGAGGAGTTGTGATATGTCGTCAATGTGTCCCTTGTCACTCAACGAAAAGGATTATCTCTGGCCTTTGGGCCTCTGGGTGTTTACAAACTTGGATGCCTTACTCCCCTCCCTGAGACTGTTGATCCTCCAAAAATATCTGATCTAGTGACACGTGGCCAAAGAACCAACAGTCAAGATGTACTCTACTCTTCAGAGCTCTGGGATTCTTGCACCCTTTTGCACCTTCTCCTCACAACTGTCATATGATGAAATTCTGAGTCTAGCCTAATCTATGGACACGTACCTCACTGATGGATGACCCAAATTAACTTTGGGCTTCGAGAAACTCGAAGGTTTTTCCCCTCCACAACAATATCACAAAAGTGGTAGAAGTTATGAAGTTCAAAGGACTTCAGGGGTTAAAACCTGCACTAATTACCAGGATCCAAGGATTGTTGTAGCTACCTAGATCTAACATCTGGGATCTATTCTCCTCCTATGCACTCCTCCTTCTGCTAAACTCTAATCCAATGTTCCATATTTCTCCCGACAACATATTTGAGGGTTGTTGTAGCTTCTCTCTATGGCTGTTGTGATTTCCTTCTGACTGGAGGACTTCTTCAAGCTTTAAATCAGCTTGGCCTTTGACCTTCCCCTGCAAGGCTATCTGCTCGGCCTTGAATTGCATTTTGAAAGAAAAAAATTCTACTCCTCTTGAGCTTTTCCAACTTCAAGGGACTTAATACCTGGCATACACTTGTTCTTCTCCTAACCTATGAACTATGTTTGACTTAGAGATTTCTTTTTGGAAAATATCCCTATGCACTCCTTGCATTCATCCTCTCTGTGAGACTTATTTAACACTTCGACTAAGTGTTGGCTTGACACACACCTTGAGTAGGTATTATGTGGAATCTGCTCTCCACTAAGCGATTGTGCACACTTGCACTACTTCTTCTAAGCTTTGAACTCGCTCAAACTTCAAAGGTTCAAGTCCCTTTGTTCTATTCAACAACCCTTGGCTGTCTATTCTCTGCCTCATGTGCTTCTCCAACACTTCAACATTGTGTTGGTGTTGTGCACTCCTTCCAGTCTTCTCTTGAGTCTTGAATTCTTCAAGCTCACTAGCGCACTCCTTGTGATTTCTAGATGCACTCCTTTCAAAGCTTCTTCCCTTAGAGTGTTCAACAACTTTGGTATGTCTTCTTTAAAGTGTTCAACAACTCTGATGTGCACTCCTTGCATAATTTTCCCTATTGGGATTTGAACTATTTTGGTGTGCCCACCTGGCACGCTCTTCTATTGAACTCAAAATAGAGTTATAAATGCCCTCCTTGCATCATCTTCACATAGTTTTCCTACAACTCTTGTGTTCACTCCTTGCACAAGCCTTGATATCTCATAACTACTCAAAATCTACATATAGATAATTCTATCTAATTCCTGCAAAGGAAAACATACATGCATCCATGGAATCTAAAAACACATAGTAAACATTTAGAACACATACATAAAAACTCATAAAAATACACACAAAAAAATCATGGGCAGGGAAAAATGCTCTTTGTATTAGTCTGAATGCTTCTGTACAAAAGGTTACAAAGGCTGGACTGCAATCGATTCTTCATCTCTTTTTCCTCTCCTCTCATGAGCTCTTCTCTTGATATTATCTCCTCTTCTCTCTCTTTTTCACAAAAAAACCTTGCTTACATGATAGAATACATTTATTTATACATGAAGGGGCTTCTCAAGCCTTCCCTCTATATCATCTTAGTGCTTTAATTTCACAATAAAAGAAACCTACCACTAAGGTTATTACATTAATGGATAATTAAATCCTCGTATCCGAGCCAATGCTCAGGATCTGTACAACTACAACCTATTAAAGGAGACCTCACACTCATCCTGTAAAAAGATAGTGGCTCGATTTTATTTGAGCCTTCAGACTTTAATTATCATTGAATTACATTAAAAATTTAAATTTAAGCCAAAAATTTGAAAGGATTGGTGCATCCTTCTTTGGGATATGCTCCATCCAAGTGCATGGATGCATTGTATTTCTGGCACGTTGCTGAGGTGGATCGATGCTATTGCATCATACTCCTGTGCTGACAAAAATCATAAGCTCCTACTCATGGCTCCCCTATTGTTGTTGTTGTTGAGATGCTCCTAGGCCCAAAACTTTGATGTGGATTTGTCCATCTACTCCTCTTCCTTTCAACTACTTTTTTTTGATCTGTTGTTCTGTTGTTACTACAGGCTCTCCTCTGGTCAACCTTCTCTTGTTGATGACTTCCTCCTGCACTGATCTCACCATCAACCTCCTAATTTCCTCTATCTCTATGTCCAGCTAGCGCATTGGCCAGCTCCTCCTTTGTAGTCTTCTCTGTTGCTACATCTCTGATTCACGCAGATCATAGGGAATATCAATATAATCCCCCATACTAACTTCATCACCTATGGCCTCGAATTTCCACTCCTCTATAGTCTCAAATTCTGCATCCATGTTACTGAGATTCTGCTTAGCCTTCTCCCCTGATAATTTAACTTCTATCATTTCTTCTGCTTCTTCTTGTGCTGTCACAAGTTCAACATTTTCCAACTACTCCTTGGGATGGAATTCTTCTCTTTTGTTCATGAACATGTCCCTCTGGCAGTCTTCCTTTGTCGCTGTATTTCCTAACCAATCCTCCAACATCTTTAATTCCTTCTTCCATGGAGTGAGCATTTTATCCAAATGCTCCTCTTCTTATCTCATCATTTGAGTAGATGTCCATGTCTACTCCATGAAAGTATTTGTTGTTTGTATCTCCTCTTCTGCACTTTCAACATGTGCATTAGCTTCTGCTGGGCTTCTTGGTAGGAATATCCCAATTCCTCCAATAATCAGAATGCATTTCTGATTCTCCTCCTATGTCAGAGCTCCTTGTTGATATAAACTCCTTCTTGAGATATTGAGGCTTTCATACAATATCCCTTCATTTTCATTTCCCACCTGGAAAGATGAAATTGTTTTCCTTCCCTCCTGGAAGTCTATGAGATCTTTGAATGACCTCTTCTCATTTCCCGCCGAGAAATCTGAAATTTCACTTATACCTTCCTGGAATTCTATGAGATCTTCATCTGATCTCTTCTTATTTTCCTCCTAGAAATCGAAAAGTTCATATCTTCCCTCCTGGAAGTCTATGAGGTCTCTAATCAATATCTCTTCCTCATAACTAAGGTTCTCTCCAACTCTGGGCTCACAAATTCAAGCCATCTCCTCTGTGTCACTGAGGTTTTCATCTTGCCTCAACCACCTTCTCAACATATGTCATTGCCTCCTGGAAAATAACTGTTGGATGGTCCACTTTTCTTTCTGCTTCATGAGCCATCCATACCTCTAGATTCCTTGTTATATCTTCAACATCATTCTATCGAGCTATGATCGGATATCCTCGAGCTATTTATCCATTTGTTCTTTGCTTACCTACTTGTGGTCTTCTCCCTGACCTCTCCTATGGCCTTTAGTAGCCATATTCATTTTCTCCTTACAAATCTTATTTCCTTCTCTGATACCACCTGATGCAGACCCCCTCCCACTCGTGGGGTCTGCATGACCTCTCGTTCTAGGATCGTTCACAATCGAGAGTTGAATTGGCTATCGGACCCCTATGGAGCCCTAAATATGCTTTACATAGGTCCTTTTTTTCTTCCCCATGCCTCAACACAGTTATCAAGGATCCACCATGTGGCTTTGGGATGAAACCGTGGTCTAAGATTCTTTTTGAAACAAGTTCAGGCACTAGCCCCCTTCCTTCAACAAGTACTCCATATGAACATGGCCTCAAAACCAAGCACTTAACACATCACACTTATTTGGATGCTTTGGGGTTTCTAGGCTCTCGGAGTTCTAGCAAATCTGCACAACGTTCCTTTCGAATGCCGAATTGGTGGAGCATTGAATAGCATAGAGGATCAATGACTCACAACACCCTATGATATATACGACTCATAGTGACCCCAAGGCTCCGGGCTTCAGAGTATTTAAAACATAAAACCCTCCAATCCCTTGGAGTGTCAGACTGGTGAATCTTCGAAGAGCTCAAATCTACGGTCCACAACCCTGAGTTGACCGATGACTGAGATATTCTATGGGACTCCGGCCTTCGAGAGTCCTTGATGCACACCACCACCAATTCTACAGAGTGTCAAACTTCAAAGTGACGTGATCAACCTCCATGTGTCCTCACAAATGGATAGACAAGATGAACTGTGGCCTTCAGGAACTTCACAACACTAAACTCCCAATCCCCTGGAGTGTCAACTCAGTGAAATCATGAAGGACGACGGATCAACTGTCCATGGATTTCTAGCAACTGACGACTAATATATACTTCAAAATCTTGGTCTTTGGGAGTTCTGATATGATATTACATTCAAACCACCATAATGCTAAGTCTCCAGACTGCAGGATATGCTTCCATGTGTCCCTATAAAATGAATGACCAATATCCACTACGAGACTTAGACCTTCGAGATTCATGACTACTAACATGCATAAACCTTTGGACTATTTCATCTCTAGAGTGTTGAAGTCTCACTCTCGATAGTCCACGTGTCCTGATGGATGGACAGCCTGGATCTACTCTGGGCTCCGAGACTTCAGGCGTTTTTGCAACACCAACCTTAACTACCTCTGAACACTGAATTGGAAGAGCTAATATCTTCCCTATATGTGTCCTTTCTCATGAATGACTAAGATGGAATTCAAACTTTGGACCTACGGGAGTCTTCATCTCACTTCTCTTTGATTTCCCCTAGAGCGGCAAGTCTCTAGACCTCTGGATCTTTTGCCAAGAGTCCAATGGAATGAATGGTCAAGATTAGCTCTATATCTCGGCCCTTTGAGATTTCTTGTATCACCTTAGTTTAAATCCTATAGAGTGTTATACCTCCTGACCTCCAGATCTGGTGCCATGCATCCTTTTCAACCAGACTACTAGGATGGACTCCTGTCTTCGGGCCTTTGGGATTCTTCACATCTCTCACTTCATTTACTCCCAAACTCTGAACTAGTGGAGTTTTTATCTATCGTCCATGTGTCCCTTTTCACTCAACCACTAGGATTAGCTCCGGTCTTTGGGCCTCTGGGTGTTTACAAACTTGGACGCCTTACTCCCCGATTCCCTTGAACTATCAATCCTCTGAACATCTCCAATATAGTGACACATGGTCAAAGCACTAATGATCGACATGTACTCCACTCTTCGAAGCTTCAGAAGTCTTGCACCCTTTTGTGCCTTCTCCTCATAACTGTCAGATGATGAACTTCCATACCTAGCCTAATCTTGGGACACGTACCTCACTGATGGATGACCCATATTCACTTTGGGATTTGAGACTTCAGGAGGCTTGTGGCCAAACTTACGAAGTTCTAAGGACTTCATGGATTAAACCCCACACTTCTTACTTGGATCCAACAGTTGTTGTATCTCACACCTAGATCTGACGGTTGGGATCTATTCTCCTCCTACGCACTCCTCCTTCTGCTGGACTATGATCCAATGATCCATATTTCTTCGGACAACATATCTAATGACTATTGTAGCTTCCCTATGTGGCTATTGTGATTTCCTTCCAAATCAAGGACTTCTTCAAGATTTAAAATCGCTCGGCCTTTGACCTTCTCGTGCAAGGTTTTTTTCTCATCCTTGAATTTTGCTTTGAAAGAAAAAAATGCTACTCCTCTTGAGCTTTGCCAACTTCAAGGGAATTAATCCCTAGTGTACACTTGCGCTTCTCTGAACCTCTGAAATATTTCCTAGATATTTTTTTTCAGAAAATATCCCTATGCACTCCTTGTGTTCTTCCTCTCTGTGAGATTCCTTCAACACTTCGAATAAGTGTTGTCATGACACACACCTTGCATGGGTCTTTTGTGGACTCTACTCTCCATTGAGCTACTCCGCACTTGCACTACTTCTTCTGAGCTTTGAACTCGCTCAAAATTCAAAGGGTTCAGTCCCTTTGCTCTGTTCAACAACCCTTGGTTGTCTATGCTCTCCCTTCGTGCTTCTCCAACACTTCAACATTGTCTTGGTTTTTTTTAAATCCTTTCCATCTTCTCCTGAGTCCTAAATTATTCAGGCTCAGTAGCGCACTCCTTGCGCTTGCTCAATGCACTCCTTGCACTCTTTTCTTGAGTCCTAAATTATTCCCTCAGAGTGTTCAGTAACTCTGGTATGTCTTCTTCAGAGTGTTCAACAACTCTGATGTGCACTCATTGCACAATTTTCCCTTCTGAACTTTGAATTTCTCTGGTGTGCCCACCTGGAATGCTCTTCTCTCGAACTTGAAATAGAGTTTGGAATGCACTCCTTGCATGGGCTTCGCAGAGTTTTCCTACAAATCTGGTGTGCACTCCTTACACAATCCTTGAGAGCCCAGAACTACTCAGAATATACAGATAGAGAATTCTATCTAATTCATGCAAAAGAAAACATACATGCATCCATGGAATCTAAAAACACACATTAAACATTCATAACACATACAAAAAAACTCATAAACATACACACAAAAAACTCATGGGCAGGGAAATCTACTCTTGTATTAATATGAATTCTTCTGTACAAATGGTTACAAAGGATGGACTACAACTAAGTCTTCAACTCCTTTTCCTCTGCTCTCATGAGGTATACTCTTGAGCTTCTCTCCTCTTCTCTTTCGTTTAAAAAAAAAAAAAAATTCTTACATGATATAATACATTGATTTATACATGAAGGGGCTTCTCGAGCCTTCCCTCCAGATCATTTTAGTGCTTTCATTTCACAATAAAAACAACCTACCATTAAGGTTATTACATTAATGGATAATTACATCCTTAGATCCAAGGATATTCTCAGTATCTATACAACTTCATCCTATTAAAGGAGACTTCACACTCAACCTGTACAAATACAGTGGCTCAGTTTTATTTGATCCTTCAGACTTTAATTCTCATTGACTTACATTAAAAATTTAAATTTAAGCCCAAAATTTGAAAGGACTAGCACGTCCTTATTTGGGATCCACTCCCTCCAAGTGCACATATGCATTGGCTTTATGGCATGTTTCTGAGGTGGAGCGATGCTCCTACATCAAATCTTCCTCCATAAGTGCCAGTTTGCAAGGTATTGTTCGTCTTTATTCTTGCATAAAGTGTTGGAAGTTATTGTAATGCCTCCATAAGTGTTCCTTCTCCCTAATCAACATTAAAGGGGAGTGTTGGAATTTGTTACTTTGGAATGTAATAAGGTCTAGTAAGTTTTAAGCTTATTTAGAAGAGAGTTATCCCACATTCATTAGGGAGTAAAACGAGGTGAAATTACATTTATCTGACATGTATTACTGGGATGCAATTCCTCCATACCTCTTTCTATATAATAGAGGTAAGAGATACCATGAAAAACAATGAAAATTTTTCTCTTTGTATAGGGTAAATCATTTGTGGAGGTTCTCTCAAGTGAAAGATTGGATATTTCTAAAGAATAAAGCATACAATGCCTTCTTGTGGATGTTTCCCCATTTTTGGGGTTTTACCACATATATGTGTATTGACTCATTTTTCTCTTGTATCTTTCTTGTTATGATTTTTGTTTTTGTTATATGTATAAGAGGATATATTAGTAAAGTTCCTTTGTTTAATATTGTTTCATGTTTATTCATATGTTTCAATATTTCAACAAGGTGCAATTATGGTACTAGCAAGAATAACCTGCAATTTGCATAGTGATAGAGGAATTTTGTTTCCATGATGAACATGAAGCACAATTTTTCATGATGTGACTACATGACCTCCCATCCCTAATACAATTATCATTATTATATATTTAATGCATTTATCTAATGGCATAGCTTCTAATAATGTCATAGAGATGTTTGTTGCAAGTAGTCCATTCAAACATTGATTGACTTATATTGTTGCACTTACAAAATTTTTTAGTCTTATATAATGTCTATTTATATTCCTAACTATTGTGGGTTATCATATTTAAAATTATAGATTTTTTACAATAAAAAATAGAAAACTCTTACCAAAAACTAAATAGCATGGCCATAAGATGAATTATCACAATCCTTTGGATTGCTGAGAAAGATAAAATAAAGAGAAAATTATTGTTTGATGGATTATAAATTCAAAAGTCTTTGTACCAGCATTGACAGATGCTAAAATTTACATAAAACTACTGTAGGAGTGAAAATTGGGATTGACAAGAGTGAGAGAATGAGAAAAAATCCATAATTTCCTATGGGTACAAAGAAACAATGCAGTACAATAGTAAATACTATAAATTTCAAAAAAAGATTGGACTCTAGTAAAATCCAGTTATCATGCCACTCATTACTAATAAAATGACCATAATTTAAGTCATTGCAACTTGAAGTAAGTTGTTTCCTAAAAATTCCAAAAATATGAGTGTGGGTGAACCTAGTTGTTATAGAAAAAGTTACACGACTTGAGCCCATGAATGATTGGCTAAGCCAAAATAGAGAGTCAACTCAGGACAAGATAAAATTTAACAATAACAAAGAAAATTATAAATGCATTAAATAGTCAAAATTTCATCAAAAAATAAGGAGTAACATTCTCTTAGAGGTTGGGGTTAGGTTGTAAGCATAGATAACCTACCTTTGTGTCCACTAGGCCTCTTCCTTTCACATCCATGTTGTGCAGTTGCAAGGAACCTCAACAAATCAATATTGAAACCTAAATATCATTCTTCACATGATGAAGATTAAATATGACTCATGCATGCATCTCAGGCCATTCAATAAGATATGGGCAAGTGTTATATGGGGAGAAATTTTTCTTCATCATCTATGAATCCACAATCTATGAGAATTTTTTGAGTTAAAAAAAAAATCAAACCACAAATTGAGGGAAAATGCAATTGTAAGCTCCATTTCCAAGAAGGATAAAGGGAGAAATAGCTCACAAAAAACTCCATTCTTTCATATCGAGGGCAAATGGAAGGTTTAATCCAAAAACTATGGGTTTTGTTTTAGTAAAAAATAATTTCGAACCAAACAAATTGGGGGAAAATTCATTTGTAATATCCATTTCCATGAAGGATAAAGGGGCAAATAGCTCATAAAAACCTCCATTCTTGCATATTGGGGGTGAATGAAGGGTTCAAGTCGAATTTTAGAGGGAGAAAATAGTTTTTCATGGCCCTCTCTCATAAATATAGGTGGGCTAACTATTTGTTGGATAATTGTTTTTTAATAAATAGTGGGCTAACAATAGTAAACCCCTTCTATAGAAAAACAATTCCCATTAAAAATTTCAAACCCTCGAATTTCTCCCATGGGATAAATTTCACCCCAAAAATTTTCCTTGTTGTGAACCCATAATCGTTGTCCCTTCCTCTACCTTATTTATCCTACAGATGTCCCTTCTTTGTTTCCTCCCTTCTGTCCCCTTTTTGTGCACTGAATTTTCTCCCCTTTATTTCGTCTCTTTCGTTTCTCGGAAATGGTTGTTACAACAATGGGTGTTGCGATAATGGGTGTTGTAAAAACATGTTTTATAGCACAGGTGTTACAACAACAGTGTTAAAACACGTGTTTTGCAACAATGTGAGTTACACCATTGGTGTTACTGCAACACGAGTTACAACACTGGTGTTACAACAATGGGAGTTGTAGCACTTATTTCACCCTATAATTTACTAACTTGGAATTGAAATGTTTTTCGTTGATAAAGATTTCTTAAGGCCAAATATTCTCTGACATCAGACATCCTTGATAAGAAAAACATGATCTCAATATCATGTGGATGAAATAACTGAATCTACATAGGATGAATATCCTCATAGGTGTACTAGCTCATTTTCAAAAACCCACGATGCATCTTCAGAACCCCTATTTCTCCACTTAACTAGATATTCATAATATTCTTTATTTCGGGTCCTTTTGCTAACCCTGTTTGCCAATATTTTCTCTAATTATTTAGTTTTTTTTAACATATAGTTGTTTCTTCCATTCATCCATGGTACTTTATTCACCATTCTCTTCTTCCTCATGAAACTCGTACAAGTCGGCCACATTGAATATTGGAGAAATGTCCAATCCTTCGACATCTCTAACTTATATGCATTATTATAAATCTTTATCAAAATTCGACATGGTCCAATTTTATTGTAATTTAATTTGATATACATACCTATGGGGAATTTTTATTTCCTCAAGTGTGCCATTACCAACTCTCCATTTAAAAAAATCCTTTTCTTTATTTGCAAATTTGCTTCTTGCTTATTTATTGTATTTCTTTGTTGTAGTTTCCCCTTAACATTCTCATGAATTTCTAGTATGATCTCTGCAAAATAACTTGCATCGAAACCCCTTTTTTACTCTAGATTTGGCAACTTGACCAAATCAACAACTCCTTTGAGTGATCTTCCATAAACAATCTGAAATGTATTCTTTCTCACAGATCTATTAATTGAATCATTGTAATCAAATTCATCTTGAGCCAAGACCAAATCTCATTGTCGTGTCTTCTATCCACTCAAACTTATCAAAAAATTTCTAAGACTTCGGTTAAACACTTCGATATATCCATCCATTTGAGGATGATATGTAGAATCGTATAACAATTTGGAACCCATATTCTGTTGAAAAGTCAACAAGAAACATGTGTCTAATTTACTTTTCCCTTAAATAAATTGGACAATAAATATTAATCTATTATCTCATTTATAACTGAGTGATTTGGAGTTGTAACATAATTATAAGTGTAGTTAAGTGAGTTAGCTCAGTTGTACTAGTTGTAACTAAACTTGCACTAGTGAGAGTTCAGTGAATTAATTATTCATTAATTCACAATCTGTGAACTCACATGCAACTGAAGATTTTCCACGGTTAACTACATGCATGTCAAATCCATTGGAGACCTAGTTGAGATAACAGGTGAAAGGGACAGTTGGCTATCAGTTGTGATTTGATCACACATGCATTGGATATGCTTATGAGCATGTGAAAACTAGGTAATTCGAATGATCGGGAGAATTCCAATTTCAGAGATTGTGTAGAGGAGGCAGGTTGTCTGGACACAAAGAATTGGCACATGTATTTGTTGATTTGTGTATGACAGTGTGAGACAATTGTATTGTACTGAGAGCTCTTGGATTAGAGTTTTGTATGAGATTGTTTCATGATTCATGATATACATAATATATGATAGTGGGGTTTTTAGATTTACGCTTTCCCAGAAAAACTTATGTGTTATGTGTTCTTGATATTTCACTTTGTCATTGTGGTTGTGATCATGGTTTAATTTTCCGCAAGAATAATAATAGAAGCGATTCTGTATTTAATAGTGGCGTATAATTGTTAGATCAGGAGAATCGCAGAAATACTTAATTGGTATTGAAATTTCTACATGGTATCAGATCCACGGAGGCCACAGAGTCACGGTAGTGAGGTGTGAATATAATCATATTCTCACAGGTCCCATCACTAGCAGGCTGCGAACCTTAGTACTGAAAACTACGCATTTTTTCAGGATCAGAAATTCTCGCACCCTACTCAAAGGAGAGGTGCGAACTTTCTGAGCATTCTCGCAGGCTACCTTAAGGAGAGGTGCAAACCCCCCTCACCCTACAGTGCATTACAGTGTGAACCTCCCAGTCAAGTTCACAGGCTATACATAGATAGAGTGTGAACTTCCCTCAGGTTACTCATAGGTGGGGTGCAAACCTCCCAGGGAAAGAGGGATTGCAGAAGGTGAGTTTGTGGTTGGATAACATTCGAATTTGCAATATTTCCTTGGTGCGACAGTTGATTCAAGATCAAAATGTCTTTCAATGGCTTGAGGTTGGAGTAAGCAATCAAGGGAAGCTCGAACTACATTGCTTGGAAGGACAGGATGGAAGAAGTGCTCAAAGATGATGGCTTGAAGGAATACATTGACAAAGATGTTCCTAAGCCAGATGTGACAGACACTACAAATCTTTATGCATGGCAAAAGAAAGCGGAAAAGGTGAGGAGGATTTTGTTGGAGGGAGTACGAGACCACATTGTCTCAAGTCTCCATGGGAAAACCACATTGCATGCAATGTGGAAGGTTTTGATAGATCTATTCCAAAACAGTAGCGACCATAGGAAATTGGCGCTCAAATATAAACTTAGGAAGATCAATATGGAGAAGGGCGACACCATTCCAAAATATCTCACGAAGTTTTTCCAATGTCAGGATGAGCTTGGAAGTGTGGGAATAACAATGATGATTTGGTGAACTTGGCTCTCCTAGGACTTCCCAAGAGTTGGCACAGTTATCAAGACTCTGTCAATGGAAGGGAAAAATTACCAGATTGGGAATGACTATGGTCAGATCTAGTGCAAGAGGAGTTAAGGCGGAACACCAGAGATGGATCTTCATCAAATCATGATGATGAAGAGGATTGTTCTTTGACTGGAAAGGCAAGGAAAGGGAAAGGGAAGAAATTCCATTCAAAATCTGAGTCTAAAGTCAAGAAGCTGGATTTATCCAAAATGAAGTGTTTTCACTATCACGAACATCGGCATCTCGCTACTAACTGTCTGCAAAAGAGGAAAAACAAGATGGTTGTTGGAGCTGCAACTGGTGAGGCTCTTGTCTGACAATTTGAACTTGACTTTACTTTGATTGCATGCATGGCATCAAGTGCATCAGGATCGGTGTGGTATTTGGATAGTGGCGCTTCCTTCCACATGACGGGAGATAAAGAGTCTTTCATTGACTTGGAGGAAAAATATCTCAGAATGCATATAGAGATGGGAGACGATGGACGATATAGTTTGACTGGTGTTGGTACCATTACCTTTCAGAGGGATTCAGGTAAACCATTTCAATTAAAAAATGTTATGCATGTTCTAGGTCTAAAGAAAAACTTGGTCTCAGTCGTAATGTTGGAGGACAGAGGCTATGATGTTGTTTTTAGCAGTGGAAAATCCTACCTGCTACATAAAGAAATGGGTCAAGTCAAGAAGATAGGGATTCGAGTTAAGAATATCTACATGTTGGAGGTAGATGGTTGCGGTGCCATGATAGGCAAGGCAGAAAA